>ML859213.1:0-25672 GCA_009831015.1 Picea engelmannii | reverse complement strand
TGGATGAGAAAAAGATAGGCTGTAGTGGCACTTTCAACTACAGAATCTGAATACATGGCAACCACTCATGCAAGTAAGGAAGCAATATGGTTACAAAGATTGTGTTCAGGTATTGGGTTGGTACAAGAAGCTGTAAGGATAGAATGTGACAATTAGAATGCAATTTTTCTGGAAAAGAACCATGCTTATCATTCAAAGACAAAGCACATTGATGTTCAATATCACTTTGTGAGAGACATGATTGAAGAAAAGAAAGTATCACTGATGGAGGTGGAAACTTTGAAGAATGTTTCATATTCATTAACAAAATCTGTGAGCACTGAGAAGTTCTCTTGGTGTAGAGGATCCATGGGCATTGTTTCCCTGGATTGTTGACTATGTAACCCTGTAACCCCCTGTGTGGAAAGAAAAAAACAAGTGGGAGAATGTTGGGTATGTGTTATATTATTTGCACGAGGCGGGTTAGAGGGGGGTCCGCTAGGCCCCCCCTCAGGGGGTGCAGGGGGGTTCAAGGGTAGCGCCCCTGAAAACATTTTTTTCGCATCGGGACGACATTTTTCAGGACCACATTATATTTAGGTGGTTTTTGGGCACATGGTTTTTTGCCGATGGTTTTCTATTTCCGGTTAAGGAATTAGTGTTTTGGACTAATCCAGGTCATTGGGTTAGGGTTTTGGATGCCACTGGATCCTATATGTATTTTGTATTGTAAACATTGTAACACAATGTATGAATATAATATATGCTGGTTTTCCCGGTTTGGGTTTCCAGGTGAAAAATCTCTGTGTAATGTTTGTATTTTCCATTGTATCTTTTCTGTTCTTTTCTGAATATCAGTTTGCAGTAGATATTGTACAAGGTTAGAATTTACAACAAGAGAAAAACAAGCTCATCAATATGGGAAAAACCAAAGACCCAAAGGTGCATGCACTTAGTGTACAAGATGGTAGCGGTCATAAATATCATAAATCTAAAGAGAAATACAAAAGGAAATCACATGCAAATTCAAAGAAGGAAGGGTACTCAAAACCCTTCAACGATGCCTTCATATCCAAAGGTGGAAAGGGAAGAAAATGGGAGAAATGCACTTAGTGCCATAAAGGATTCCATCCAGAACCCCCATATATGCAAAAATAGATAGATCAAATGGCCCAAATACTTCAGAAAAAACAACCTTGGATAACACATCCCTGAGGGTGCCAAGAAGAAGAAGCCAAAAGATCAGAATCCCAAGAAATATAATTATAGCCATGCTTTGATTTCCATCAAATCCTCTCATGATGCTTGGATCGTAGATTCGGGTGCATCACACCACATGGAAGCCACAAAATAAGTATATTCTTCATCGGATGCATGCAAAGGTCCTCCTATTATTATCAGGGACATTTCTCTAGTTGAGGTCACTGGAAAAGGAAGAGTTGGACTCACAAACAGAAGCTTTGAGAATGTCCTACACATTCTCAAATTTTCTATCAATATTCTCTCCATGTATCAGATGAAAAAATGTGGCACCGAAATGAGAGTCATATCCACACCTGATGCAGTGGATATCTATGACATGAAAACCAATTCCAAGGTTGCTACCGGTGAGGTAAATCATCAATCTAGACTCTACAATTTTTTTAAATTTATTGAACCAGATTCTGCATTACTGCTTATCCATGTTAATGAAAGAAGTAAGATATTGCATGGAAGGTTTGGGAATTTAAATTTCAGATATATGAAACAACTTAGCAAGCATGGAATGGTGGATGGTCTACTTGAAATCCACTTCTCCAAAGGAATTTGTGAGGGATGTGTTCTTGGAAAACATCCTCAAGATAAATTCGACAAAGGAAAGACTCAGAAGGCTTCATTTCCTTTAGATCTGATCCATAGTGACCTCATGGGACCTTTTCCTCATCCATCAATCAGTAAAGCAAGGTACGTGCTCATTTTTTCTTATGATTTCTCATGCTTCACATGGATTTTATTTCTCAAGAAAAAATCGTAGGTATTTCAACACCTCAAATATTTCAAAGCCCTTGTTGAGACACAGTCAGGAAAGAAAATCAAAGTCCTTTGAACATATAACAGGGGACAATATGTCAACCATGAGATACAAAATATTTGTCATGAGGTCGGGATTCAGTTGCAACACATGGTTCATTATACTCCGCAACAAAGCAGAGTTGCTGAGCGGAAAAATAGATCTCTAAAAGATATGGCATCTTGCATGCTACATGCAAAGTCACTTCCACAAAGATTATTAGTTGAAGAACTTAATTGTGCAACCTACATCCAAAATATATCTCCCCATATATATTTCAAGGATAAGACCCCCTACGAGGCTTGGAGTGGCCTCAAACTAGAAGTGACCCACTTCTGTATTTTCAGTTCACGTGCATGGGCCAAGATTCTCTCTCAGAAGAGGAAGGGATTTGATCTACAGAGCACAAAGTGTATATTTGTTGGATACCCTGACGGTGTCAAGGGATACAGACTCATTGATCTTTCCTTGGACTGACTCATCATTGAGAAAAGTGTCCAATTCGAGGAAAGTGTCTCGCATGTACCTTAGCAGCCACATGTAGATACTTTTGTTCTTCCACCTGTCAGAGATGATGAGCATGCACATGATGACTCTTATTCAGATGAGAGTTTTTATTTAGAGGATTCATATGATCTAGATATAGATTCATTACAGTGAGAAGAAGATGCATATCCAGAGAAGAGGCCCATGTGGGCCAAGACTACTCTTCAGGAAGCAGGAGATCTTGTTGGGGATCCAGTTGATACTAGGAGGACTCGATCTGATTTTGAGGAGCCTCCTATTGCACTCACTACCACTAAACCGATGCCACACATACATCTTTTCTTGGTTCATTCTTCAAATCCACAGTCCTATGGCGAGGCTGCTGGAAATCCCTTTTGGGAATCTTCCATGCAGGAGTACAACTCCCCCCTCGAGAACCAGACTTGGGATATGGTTCGCCTTTCTTTAGGAAGGAAAATTATTAGGTGCATATGGGTCTACAGGACCAAGAGAGTAGTAGATGGACAGGTTAGCAGATACAAATCCAGGCTACTTTCCAAAGGCTTTTAGCAAGTGCATGGAATTAACTATGATGAGACCTTCACTCCAATAGCGAATATGGATTCCATATATTTGGCACTTGCCATTGCGGAAACCAAGGTATCGGAAGTCCATCATATGAACATGAGGAATGAATTCCTTCACGATGATATCTCTGAGAGTATCTATATGGAGTATCCCTAGGGATTTGTGCAGGACTCATCTTTGGTCTGTCAACTGAAGAAGTCTCTTTATGGCCTCAAACAGTTCCCGAGGGCATGGTATGTCAATATGGAATCCTACCTGTTGTCAAAAAAATTTGTACATTGTAAGTCAGACCCGAATGTTTACATGCTCAAGACGCCTGATTCACTTCTACTCCTAGTTATGTATGTTGATGATTTGTTGATCATCGGTTGCTCAACTTCAACGATTGTTGTAGTCAAGAGGATTTTTCATGATAGGTTCTTGATTATGGACATGGGTCCACTACATTTATTCCTTAGACTCGAGATCAGTCAGGACACATCAGTGATCAAACTATCTCAGGCCAAGTATGCACAAGATATCCTTGAAAAATTTAACATGACAGACTGCAAGTCTGCCTCGACTACTTTCCTATCAGGATTCAAACTTGAGAATGGCGGGGACACTCCACTCATTGACAACACACTGTACAAACAACTAGTGGGGAGATTGTTGTATCTCACACACTCCAGACCAGATCTCTCCTATGGAGTTGGAGTAGTATCCAAGTTCATGTAGGAGCCACATGAGCTACATTGGAAGGCTGCAAAGTGTATCATTTAATACCTACAGAGAACCATCACCTTTTGGATTCACTATGCAACAAACTCTACATTGGACCTCATCGGGTTCACTAATTTTGACTGGGATGGTAATAACATTGATCACAAGTCCACATCTAGTTACTCACTCAGTCTTGGTTATGGGCCTATCTTTTGGTAGAGAAAGAAGCACATTTCTATTTCTTTATCTTTAGTCGAGGAAGAGTATGGAGGGGTAGTTAACATAACCATTCAACCTATGTGGCTACAAATTTTTCTCATTGAGTTGGACATTCAGTTTCATTGGTTGATCTTCGTCTGGTGTGACAACGAGAGCACTCTGAAGTTCTGTAGAGATCTAGTTCAGAGGCAGTGGACGAAGAACATTGAGATCCACATGCACTAAATCTGGGACTTAGTACACGATGTAATACCCTTAAGCCGAACCCAAACTGTAAAACTAAATGAAAATGTACTTAAGATGGTGAGTTGTTTGATATCATTTTTCATGCACCTTTCATGGTATAGTCCGCACATGTACTGCGCACTAAAATGATGAAGTGTGCACATTCCAGGATACCGCGCGCAAAAAACTTAAGTGCCCGTGATTTTGAGGTCAGGGAGCCTTTGTGTATATGTTGTGTTTTATAGGCCGATGAGCCGGTTATTATAAGTTAGGAGGATTATGTCTGGAATTAGGCCAGAGAGCCTAGATGCTAAAGGCCAGTGAGCCTACTTTTTTATATGTCTTATCATTAATATAATACAGCGTTGCGTGTAGACTAACCACGATAAAAGAGTATGGGAGAATAAACTCCACTAGTTAGGAAAGGGGGGGCCTAAAAGTTAAGGATAAGGGGCTAATCTAGGGAGCTTAAGCCAAAAATGAATATTATATTAATATTCCTTAAAGTATAAAGTTTGGATAATTATTTTATCCTAAGTTCTAAGGATGGGGACAAGTGGACCAAAGTAGCTCTCAACATGACAAGTGTCAAGTTGGGAACATGCATACATATAGCTTGTACTTAGTTCATTTTCGCATTCATTCCATCATCATTCACTCACTCATTGAGTTATCCTTTGTACCTTTCTTTTACTATCACTATCCCTGTACCCGTACCCATACCCGCACCAGTACCCATACCCGTACCTAGTTAGCTTAGGAGTTGGACTGAAGAAGCAGGTTGTGAGGCCCATGGGAGATTGAAGAGGCGAGTTTTCAAGCCCGTGAGAAAATATCTCTAGGTGAGAGAATTGTTGGAAATTAATTCCCTAAGGTGATAAACTGCAGCTACAGGGCTCTAAGACTTCCTTTTCAGCCTGTTGCTGAACCCTGGAAAGGAAGTGGGGCAACCAAAGGACTGTTGATCAGAGAAGGGGCACACTTCCTGGGGTGGGAAACGCATGTGGGGAATGAGAGACTATAGGTTGTTAGTTTGATTTGGTACCTGTGACATACTCTTTCCTGTTGTCTGAGATACATTATCCTAGTTAGGAATCCATTTACCCGGGTGCATTTTAGTCCTAGCTCAGGGGTGACCTACTACTAAGATTGATGCACAACGTGGTCTAAGGATGGGAGGTTCATGGAAGGTATTCACGTAGTTGGTGATATTTTTACCAAGATAAGTGTTAATTGTGTGTTAAATTACATGTTGCATTATTATTTATGTGTTTAATTTTGGGTTTTTCATGTGTGTGGTTTATACCTACCTTTATATTTATGGGTATTGCCTATCTATGTTGCATGTATACGTTACTATTATTTCCATATGAATCTGTTCATTTACAAAATGTATTTGTCTATTTTAAGTTTTATATATAAAGTTATGCAAGATTTTATGTGTGTATATGTCTTAATTTGCATACAGTTCGGAAATTTTATGTGGCATAGCCCAATTGGATGTTGGGGATGTTACAATATGGTATCAGAGCTCCAATTTTCAAAACTGAGTCTGTATGGGCCGAGAAGATTGAATTAAAGAGAAATTTCACAGAGAATTGATTTCAAAGTGGCCAAATTTCAAGCTACAGAGCGTCCATGGTAAAAATTAGAAGAAATTGCATGGAATTGGGAAAAAAAACCCAATTTCTGTTGTTAAATTCATGGGAAAATTGAGAAATTTGCCCAAGTGGTGAAATATTCTTAATTTAGTATATGTTCTATCAAATTCATACCTGCAATTGGTTGAATATGAAGTTACAGGGAATCCATGACAAATGGAGCGAGATTAGTTGATTAAAATTCTCAATTCGTGATTGAGTTTGGGAAAAATTCGTTCCATGAATGTCAACCAACAACGATTTGTTGTTGCAGAGGTTGAATTGGTGTTATCGGGGTGGAATTGAACAAATTTCATAGTTGCAGAATGTCTATGGTGAAAATTGGGAAAAGGGTTTGGCAAAATCCCAATTTCTGCAGCAGAATTCACGAGGAATTGATGCGCATAAAAAAACGAATGTGCATAGGTGTGTGCACTAAAAATGCATGATGCGTACTAAAAATCTTGTGATGTGTGGAAAATATTGGTGCGGGGGTGTGCACACTTAAATTTGGCTCTGCGCGGTGCAGAGTGGTAATGCACAGAAAATATTGGCGCGCAGGTGTGCGCACTTAAATTTGGCGATGTGCGGTGCAAAGTGGTAATGCACGGAAAATATTGGCGTGTGGGTTTGTGCACTTAAATTTGGCGCTACATGGTGTAGAGTGGCAATGTGCAGAAAATATTGGCGCATGGGTGTGCGCACTTAAATTTGGCGTTGTGCGGTGCAAAGTGGTAATGCGCGAAAAATATTTGTGCACAGGTGTGCACACTAAATTTAGCATTACACGATGTGGATTGACTGACGCATGCATAATACTGGCGTGTGCGGTGTGCGCATGCATAATAATGGTGAATGTGGTGTGCACATTATTGACAGAGCGTAGAGGAATTGTGTTGGTGCACACGTAATGTGGGTATATGTTGTCGTGTGACAATTTAATTAATGGTGCACATGGAGTATTGGTGCGCGGTGGGGGCATAATAAAAGTTGACATGGTGTAGTGTGTAGAGTGCAATGAGTGCGTAATATTAGCGTGCAACACAAAAATTGTGTACGACATGTATTAGTGCATGAACCAAAATTGTGTGCAGTGGATATTGGCGCGCGACCCAAAAGTAGTGTGCACCAGTTACTGGCGTGAAAGAGAAGTGATCCACATTGGTTATAGGTGCACGAAGAATGAATGTTACCCATGATTTTGGTTGTCGTTATGATGTATTGATGATGGTGTACTTAGGCTCTTCATAAGAACTTTCTCCTGAGTAAAAGTTATTTTCATCTCTTCCAGAAAACTCATTTTTGAAGACTGTTCGCAGGTTTCCAATTAGGTGTGCTCCTGGTTCCCGACACACACATGCAGCTTACAAAGTATATCGGTTGTCACTGGTTCCAACCTCATACTTTGGGGGGGAGGTCTTGGAGCATAATTTTCTAATTTCAAGCTCGTTAAAAAATGAAACCACTCGAGGATAGTTTTTGCATCTCTGAGGCAACCTCGTTAAAAAATGAAATAGAGGTCTTTGAGAATAGCTTTATAATTTCAAGCTCATTAAAAAATGATACCACTTGAGGATAGTTTTTGAGTCTCTGTAGCAACCTCGTTAAAAAATGAAATAGAGGTTACGAGAATAGTTCTTGTTTCTATGTCAAGCTCGTTAAAAAATGAAATAGTTTTCCCCCTCTCTATTTGAGTCAAGTCTTTCGTCGAGTATTTGAAGCTTCATTTCATTCTCCTTTGTAGTTGGATGAAATGAAGCGTGGGGGGAATTTGCCTCAGCCTCTGGACTTCATGCTGAAGTTGAGCCACTGGTTTCTTAAGCTGGGGACTAAGTACCAACCATCCATGTGTTATGCGTTGGGAAGTCCAAGCATAGTTTCCTCTGGTTCAAGCTTGTGTAAAAATGAAACCAGGTCCAAGCATAGTTTAGTTTAGTTTTTAAGCTTGTGTAAAAATTAAAATCTATTCCAAGAATAGTTTTTTTTTGTTTTAAAGCTTGCGTAAAAATGAAAACAATCCCGAGCTTAGTCTTTGTTCTTTCTCATGCTCATAAATACATGAGAATAAGTGATCGAGCTTAGTCTTTGTTCTTTCTCGTGCTCATAAATAAGTGAGAATGTAACCGAGTATACTTTTATCACTTTTTCGGACTAGTAAAGGTTATACGAAAAATGAACCCATTGGAGTTCCCTTTAAGCTCTTTTCAGACTCTCTAAACATGAAAAGATTGCCGAGCGATCTTGTTTTTTTCACGCTCGATAAAGTATTTGAAGGAAGCGTCTGGAGAGCAATAATTTATCTCTTTTTCGGTCTCATCCAGACTATTTTACGAAAAATGAACTGAGAGAGTTCTCTTTTAAGTGTTTTTCCAGACTCTATAATCATGAAAAACCTTCGAGTTTTCTATCTCTGGACTTGTTAAACAAACATTGACAGACCCATAATGGGACTGAACCACTCCTTCTTAGGGTTCGTTAAACATACTCTGAAGGACTCATCCGAAGGACAAGCTTACATCAACAAGCATATGTTATCCTCCTCAAGCTTGGGTAAAAATAAAGAGGTACTCGCCATAAATGGTGGGGGAAAATTTGGGAAAGGGATATGTTTTCATTTTCGTATTAATTGGCAGTAAGTGTCTCTCTTGAACATGACACCCCCTATTCATCATTTGAAGCCGGTTTGGGAAATCCATTTGTCTCTCATTAGATTTACTACAAGGTCATTCCCTGTGTCGTCTTTGAATCAATGCTACCAAATCATTGGTCGTGTCGTTCATATGTTCAAGAGAAGTCCATCTGAAACCTATATTGAGTCGGCCATCTGCAGTTGTCCATTCTTTTCGTGTCGGCCTTCCCAGTGTCCGGTCCAATTTGCAAAATGCTCTGTTTCACCTTCAAAATCTATTACTCATTTCGTCTCATTGATGGGGGATACATCAAGGCCCTCCTGTGATGATTTTTGTTCCGTCAACTTCAGCTCATTATCCGGAATCAAGACTTAGAAATTATTTGGTACCTTGAAACTTGCATGCCTCAATGGCAGGTTTCCTCGCTTTCGACAGTGGGTTTACATCATTGACCCTTGATCGAAAGATTCCACTGAATGTTCGACTTCAAATCATTAATTCACACTCGATGGATTGTACTATGGTACCTTGGGAGTCATTGACATCAATGGTGATTTCCCTCGCACTTGTTAACAGTTTCATCAATGACCGGTAATCAAGTAGTTTCTACCATGTTCGACTTCAACACATGTAATCACATGGTTAGATTTGTACTTTTGGGCGATGAGATTGAAGACCCTGGATATCATCTTTGTGATCCAGGTTGTGATGGAGTATGTCTAATCTGTGACACAGAGATCCACTGTGTAGGTCTCGTGGCTATGTTGTCTCAATTTGCATTTTTCACATAGATCCATAGTGTATTCCTGGTGGCTATGCTATATTTTGATGGCGTGCATCCATAGTGTATGATTGGTGGCCATGACCCAAGTCTACAATTGTCATTAGTCTATGATCTGAGTATGGGAATTCCTACCTCATAATTGGTATACATGATATTCTGCAGATGCTTGGTTGTTCGCAGGTTTCCGATTAGGTGTGCTCCTGGTTCCTGACACACACATGCAGCTTACAAAGTATATCGGTTGTCACTGGTTCCAACCTCATACTTTGAGGGGCATTCTGTTACCCATGATTTTGGTCGTCGTGATGATGTATTGATGATGGTGTACTCAGGCTCTTCATAAGAACTTTCTCCTGAGTAAAAGTTATTTTCATCTCTTCCAAAAAACTCATTTTTGAAGACTGTTCGCAGGCTGCTAGTATATTTGCCTGCGAGAATGCATGATTCTCACAGGCTGCCTTAAGCCAGGGTGCGAGAAGTTCGCACTGTGTTGAACTGCTAGGGTGCGAACTCTTTCTAAATCAAGGAAAACGATGAATTCTCGAAGCTTCTAGAAGGGAATCTTCTAGAAGGATGAGATGGCAATCGAATGGTTATCCTAGTACTGGATTCCCTGATATTTTGGGATCATTCTTATCCAAGTAACTAATTCATTCTCTCCTATATATTGAGTGAATTCTCATGGAAAAATTTAGAAGAAAGATTCATTGGAGAATTGGTGAAAGAATTGTGTGAAGGATTGATGCTACAGCAGCTTGGAGACTCCAACAAGTTTATCCAAAGGAGTTGATGTTCTTCATGCAAGTGAGCAAGTGTGTGTGTCGGAGCCAAGGGCCATCGAAAGGAAGTTTGTGACATCAAGGCTTAGGTTGTAATCTTTACTTTCCATTAATATGATACAGTAACATGTCCCTTTCCCATAAAGCTATTTCCACTTTATTGTATAATTCCTTGATCATATGCATATATTGACTGTTGAATAGATTGTGCTATCTTCACTTTGGTTGGTTTGTGTTATCTTGGTCTTGGTTGCATGAGAGCGTTGGAGCGAAGCAGGAGAAACAAATACCATAGGAAGCGACAATAAGGTATGGTACTTGTTCTTGCCTCCTATTTAATTCAATGGTTAGAATCTAGGGAAAGAGTATTGTTCTGTCTTGCTTTGTTCTAGATCCAGGAGGATCTAGGGAGATCGGTTTGTGTCTGCACTTACAAATTTATCCAATAACACTTATAGGGCCCCATCAGAAGCTTCTCCCACTTTGGTATGAGCCATACACCATCACCAAGGCTATTGGTGACAATTATTTTGTGCTCAACATTCCCCCTTTCCTTGGCATGCACCCAATCTTCAACATAGCTCTCCTTCAGCCATATTTCCCACCATTATTGGACACCTCAGAGATAACAGAGCAGTTGACACCAAGAGAGATCAACCCTGACTACATGAAACAAGAATCTAGTGATTAGATTGTGGACACACAGATCAAGGGAACCTGACAACAAAGGATCCAACTTTATTGAGTTGTCAAAGCAAGGCAGCGCCTGCACCAAGGCAAGTGTCTCACCCGGGGCCAAATTCAGTAGAAATTTCCTCATATGACGGGGGAACTCAATGCAATGGAGACCATTTCTTACTAAGGGGTGAGGATTGATCCAAATGGATGTCAGTGGCCTCCCATCTATTCCAACTGGTTCATTTTGGCAGTTTTCCAGTTTGGTAGTTTTTTTGTTTTTCCTAGTTTTTAGGTCCCTGACTTGCAAGGCCGTTTTGAGGCCCTAAACAACATTTTTAGGACTTGCCATAGTTGAAAATGCGCTTTAATAGATAGTAGAAAAATGTGTAGTCCTCGGATAGACCTTTCCAATGGGCTATCGTGCGCCTAAAACAAAGATTGTATGCAAAAGTTACGACCTCGAGAAGTTGATATACTAACTTACCCAAACAGGGCCCACATGACTTTTGGCGCTTCATCTCCTACGATTATATTTTTGGATGTCTAGGGTTTTTGAAATTCCTGTTGATTGTAAAAATGACTTCATAGCCTCATTGTAATCATATTATTGTGAATGAGCGTATCTGTCACATCTCTTCTCAGAAATAAGATGCCACCGTTCCAACAAGCTTGTTTTCCGCGGCATTTTACAGTTTCAACTTATTTCCTTATTGAATAGAAAACCCATTTTATTGTATCTTTGTTATTCTATGTTAAGCATCTTTTAATAATATGTATTCATTTCATTATGCTCATAAAATACGGATCACCATATTACACTCTCCAAACAAGATACAGATGATGGATGGAAGAATAAGTGAATGATAGGAAGAATGATCCCCAAAAAATGAGAATTACACTAAGTTTCCCACATTATAATTGCATGTTCCTATATTGACACTTTTCACTATAGTAAATGCCTTTGACTGCACCTGGTATTTCATTTCTCTCACTTACGAACTTATGATAAATTATATCATAAAACTTAGCCACCTTGAATTAACCCCTTTTCTTAAGTCCTTAGCCCCCTTTCCCTCTTGTGGAGTCTTATCCCCCCATACTCTTTAGTTTGACTTGGTCTGCAATAGTGATGTATTTTATTAATAAAAAATAGTGTGATTACATAATGCATTTTTTGGCTTGCTAGCATAACCACACATGCACTATGTCCTCAAAATATCATGGCTCGCCATCCTATAAAACATATGGACATTTATAACTTGGGGTTTTGCCTAGGGGTATTATAGCTCCATCATTTGATGGAACAAACTATGCCTTCTGGAGCACAAGAATGCAAACCTATTTAATAGCTCTTGGTTTTGATATTTGGCAATCAGTCGTGACTGGTTATAGAACATGAACAACTCCATCAACAAATACAACTGGGAAAAAACCTAGTGAAAATGATACAAAAGCCATGAATTCCATCTTGTGTAATCTATCGGAATCTCAGTTTGTCAAGGTGATGCATTGTAAATTGGAAAAAGAAATTTGGGACAAGCTTAAAAATATCTATGAAGGAGATGACAAGCTTAAGAAGGTAAAGCTCAAAACTCATAGAAGATTGTTCGAGAGATTGAAAATGAAGGATGAAGAAAATGTTGCAACTTATTTCCTCCATGTGGATGAAATTTTCAACACCATCATAGTACTTGGTGAAACAATTGAAGTACCAATGATTGTACAAAAGGTGTTAAGGTCACTCCCCTTGATATTTGATGTCAAAGTTTACGCTATTGAATAAATGAAGGATCTCAATAAATTGACAATGGATATATTGCATGAGATTCTTTCTACATGTGAAATGAGGACTGAAAAAGGAATTCCATCAAATAAAGAAGAATATTTCAAATCCTCAAAGAAAACGAAGAACAAATAACGAAAATCAAGAAATTGTTCTAGCTGTGAATCAGGCATAGATGAAGCTCATTTTGTGAGAAAACTCAAAAAGGAATATAGAAAATATAAAGGTAAGCTACCCTTTAAATGTTTTAATTGTGGAAAAGTAGGACATTTTGCTACTAAGTTTCCACATGCAAAGGATTAAAGTAGTGATGATGAAGAAGAAAATAAGGTAAATAAAGGGAGCAAAGAACAACAACACAAAAAGAACAAAAAACAAGACAAGCATGAAAAGAAGAATAACTCTTATAAGCATAATAAGAGTCTCTACTCAAAAGGGGTCAGTGACTTGTCTGAAGAAAGTAGTGATAGAGAAGAAACACTCTTTATAGCAATCGAAACAAAGGGAAAGAAACAATGGATTTAGAAGAAGAAGCAAATTCCAAAACAGATGGGGAAGTGGATCTTGAAGAGGAAGTCATGTGCTCTTTAAGCGAAATAAAGAATCTTAGGAAAAATAATTTGAAACAAAAGGAGTAGATGTAAAAATATGAAGAAGATGATCGTGATTCAAAATCCAAAATGTCACAAAGCCTTGAAGAAACATAAAATACTATCATGATCCTAAAGGTTCAATTAGTAGAGACAATAAGAATAGAAGAAGTGAGAATCCCACTGAAGGAAAAGGAAGAATACTACGAAAATCTAGAATATAAAATTGTTTCTTTAAGAAAGGAACTGGAGAAAATAACTATTAAGTTGAATAGAAGCTTGAAGTTTGAAAAGAGTATTGAAACCTTAGAAAATATCATCAATTTTCAAAGGTATCCATTGATTAAGACAAGTCTTGGCTATGATAAACGTGAGATGACCACCAAATCAGATTCAAAAGCTACAGATCCATCGAAGAGAGTAAATGAAGGAAAATATAAAAGCTATGTTGATGTACTCAAAATATCAATCAATGATGAAGAAAATAGAGAGAAATAAAATGATGTTCCAAAGAAAATTGACATTCCTTCCAAAGACAACAAGGACATATTCAGAGCATGTGTTCATGTAGTTATTAGCCATGAGTGGGAAATAGTATTTTCGACCATCTGTGTATAGATAGAAACTCATCTAGGGGAATATATTTGGATAAGGATGAAGTATGAGGTACTAATAAATAGGATGGAGGCCCTAGGGGACAATATCACACCAACTAGAATGACTGGGAGGGAACTAAGGTGAAGGAAAACACTAGTACACACATCATCTATAGGCCTATACAAATCATTCACCGCACTGAACAAATCCCATATCTTTCTCTTATAATTAAGAAATGGAGCCAGACAAAATAGCTCGCCACACTGTAGATCAATTTTCTCCTATCTCCATATTGGGATAAGGTAGAAAGGGAAGGGATAAAATATATTTCCCACCAAGGCGACCTCACATGACCTGATACCAAAATTCATTTTTTGGCTATTTCAATTTTTGTAATCGTTTTGGTCATAAAGAAATAGATTGTAGAGAACATGCTAGAAATAATTATGTGTGGAACAAAGAAAAAATTTCTTATGGGTTTTCAAACAAAAACTATAATTCATTTTCCCCTTTATTTGATTACTATGTTTTATGTTATAAGTGCAACAACTATGTGAACATAACACATTTTTGAAGAAGTGGCCTAGTGGAAAATTCTAGAAAAACGAGGGAAGAATATACCCTTTCCAAACAAAATAAATAACCCACAAGAATTTGGAAAAGGAAGTAGGAGCAATAAAAGTAGAAGAAGGAGGAGTCTATGCTTGTGAAAATTTCCCTTCATGCTCAAAATGAAGGAAACCAATGGTATGTTGATAGTGGATGCTCAAGACACATGACAAGTGACAAGAGAAAGTTTCTCACTTTGAAAGTTAACGAAGGAAGTGTGACATTTGGAGATAATGATACCACATGGATAGATGGAAATGGTACTCTTAGTCTTAACAATGGAAAGACTAAGACAAAAAAATTATTGTATATTGAAGGTTTGAAACAAAATATCCTCAACTTTAGTCAAATTTGTGATCAAGGACACAGTCTCACATTTCATTCTCAAGCATGTGAGATAAGGAAGAAAGGCTTGGGAAAATTAGTGGAAAATGCATATAGAACATCAAATAATGTATATATCCTTAATGAGATCCAAGGAGAAAAGTGTTATATGGGACAAATATATGAAATATGGTTATGACATAGAAGAATGGGCCATACGAACTTTCATAATCTAGTAAAAATCAACAATAAACAAGCAGTGAGAGACATGCCAAAGATTGTTAAACATTCAAACACTCTTTGGAAACAATGTCGGCATGGGAAACAAACAAGAGAAATATTCATATCCAAAATACTACTCAGCAACGAAGCCATTAGAACTCGTTTATATAGATATTTGTGGGCCTACAAGAGCACAAACTCACAAGATGAAAATTACTTCATGTTGTTCATTGATGATTACTCTAGAATGACACGGGTTACATTCCTAAAATAAAAATCTGAGGCATTTGAGAAGTTAAAATCATTCAAATCCTTGGTTTAAAACATAAATTATTTGAAAATCAAGTGTTTGAGATCAAAAAAAGGAGGTGAGTTTATCTCACATGAATTTGAAGAATTTTGTGAGATTCATGGAATAAAGAGGCATTTTTCAGCTGCAAGAACTCCACAATAGAATGGAGTGGTATAAAGGAAGAATCCAACTGTACAAGAGATGGAAAGAACAATGTTGAATGAATCCAAATTATCAGACAGGTTTTGGAGAGAAGGAGTCAACACCACAGTCTACATTCTGAATAGAGGGAAAATCAAAGTCAACAACAAAAAAACAATTTATGAATTATGGAAAGGTAGACCAACAACAGTTAAAAACTTGAAAGTATTCAGAAGAAAGTTCTACATAAAGAGAGATGATGAGGATTTAGGAAAATTTGACTCCAAATTTTATGAAGGTATCTTTCTTTTTTATTCATCAAGAAACAAAGCTTACATATGTTACAATACAACATTGCATAAAATCATAGAGAGCGCGAATGTAAAAGTGGATGAAGCAAGGCATCAAAAGGTGAAATCATAAGTAAAGGTTCAAATAGATGAGCCAAGTTGCAAATAAGAAAAATAAGAATAAGGAGAAGAAAATGAAGAAGAAGAAATTGAACATCAAGATACAAAGACACCATCTAGATTTGTCTAAAAGAATAATTCAGAAAATCTAATTCTTAGTGATAAAGATATGTGTTAGAAAAAGATTTACCTCACCCTATGAAAACTTGCACATAAGGCCTTTTCCCATTTCCCTATGCATACTTGAATTCCCGTTTTTCAAATCCCAGAGATAAAAACATCATTTTTCCAGATATATGCACCCTACATATAGTACATCCTGCATATATGCAGTTTGCACCACTACAACCCACGTACATCGAGATTTATGCCCAAAATTAAAAAATGTGTCGGATTTCCATGTCACATCATGAGATCTATGATCCTTGGCCTTCCATATACTAGAAACGTTATGAATTCACCCTTTAGTTCCACTTGAAGGCTACAAATGGGCCAAATCCGAGCTATGGAAAAGAGGAGAATAATTCAACTTTGAGAGAAAAGTTACTATGGAGAAATTATTCACTTCATATCGAGTCTGCATCCCTTTGTCCTTTCAAGTGTGAACACATTGTTCATCCCCCAAGCTCTTCCCTACATGATTGAGAACCTCATTGTCTCTCTTATATGAGCTTGCCTTTGGTGAAGGATTGGAGTGGTGGAGGCCCAACTGGAAGAGACTTAGTTTCTCGGTTTTGAACCGTGCCGACACAGAACTTTGTAATTCATTCACTTCTGTTGATTACATTTGAATATAAATACTCTTTTCTCATCCAATTATATCTTGCAAATATTTGAATTGTTATTCCATGGGAGTATTTGTTATGAATCTTGATGGATTATGTTATTGAATGTGCTAACATTATATATTATCACCATATGCTTGTGTTTCTTGGTTGTTAAGGACAAGTTTAGGTGTATTTCTTTGAGTCAAGTTCTCAACAATGGACTTCATCGAACATAAAGACGAGGTAGGCCTTTTATCTTGTCTTTCTAGAATATTTTTTTATATAGCATACCTAAGATTAGAGTTGATTTATGCAATCATTTCCGTCTATTGTGGTTTACCCCTAGCCATAGAGAGATTTTCCTCATAACTAAATTGGCGACCATATGGGGGATAGAATCTTCTTTTTTGGGGTTTGGAGTGTTTTTCTCCTTATATTTCTCTCGTTTATATTGAGTTTCTTATCGTATGACTGCTTGAAAACCTCATTTCACTATGAGTCTGAGTTTATTAGCCTTATCCTTATCTTGGTTGTGTTTTGACACATATACGCGGGTGTTTTCTTGACAGTTACGTACATATGTGTGTTGTCCTTCTGCAAGATGCATATATACATAGTTTTCCCCTGAACAACCACGTACATCACCCTTTGTTGCTTGGTTGCTGGGTTTGATGGTTACTGGGTAGGTTTTGATTATTTTTGAGTCCTCTTGGGTCTTTGTTATGACTGTTAAGTGTCTGTGGAATGACTTGAAACCTTTCTTTGGTTGAATTTTTGGGCGGTGTCTTTCTCATCATCATTTTCATTTGATTGTCCTTGCATCTTGGGTTGGGTGTTTGCTTCTTGATATCCTACTTGGTTGGTCTTTGTTTACATACAGTAGAGTTTTTATATCAAGATGATGTTCAGTCCTTGCATTTTCATTCTTTTATATTGAAAATACAAAAATATTAGGAATTTTACATTGTTGGCATTTGATATTTTGAGTCTTTATCATTGATCTTAGTACATGTAAAGAAATATTGCATTTCATTTAGAATTGCAGAATTGAATTGAGAATTGCATTTTGAAAAGCATATCATTTATTGGGAATTGAATTTAGGACTTTGTATTGTATTCATATTCATTTATTTTACTTGTTGATTCATAACATCACTAGTTTCATGACCACACCTTTTTTATCAAGCAAGGCCACTGAAAGTAACTCTATAATTTAAAATTGATTAGTAACAATTTTATTTTTCTAGGGTGCACAAACTAGCTTAGGATTTAGAGCTTTGGAATAGGATTTTGTGAGCAGACTTCTCCAAGGGTATTAGATCAACATATGTGTCTGACTAAGGGAGTGGAGAAATCCATTGTATAATCATTAATATCAGGAGGCTTCACTTACACCGGAGTTAAGCACGAGGTCGTGTGAGTTTGGTTGAAGGGATATCCCCCTGATACCTTCTTAGCGTCAGATATATTTCTGGGGATCTATTTGTATATGGGGGTCTTTATAGTACCCTTGCCTCTGTGAGAGGCGATGCTTTCAAGGTTTCAGGCTTTGTTACCTAGCCCATATGGTGGAATTGACTTATGACTATTCACCTATGCATCGGTTATATCGTGGTTTCTTAGTTTCTTAACATAGGTACCACATAGGTTACTTGTAAGGGTTATTCTATAGGTACCATGGGTCAGATAAGGGTCAGACAACACAGAACCTTTATGGAGGATTACCTCTCTGAGGGGATCTGACCGACTGGTTGTTAAGCCCATGAGGGCCCTTATAATTGATTCTGATACCTTTGATATTTAACAAAGGAGTATCAGGCCCCTCTTGGGTGAGATATACCTACTTTAGAGAGGGAGGCCCCTTTCAGCCACTTTATCCTGTTTGTGTGCTTATTGGCCTTTTGATTTTACTTTGGCGTGCTCTTTTATTATTAGTTGACCTTAGGATTTTTTATCGTGCCTTAAGTTTTCATTATCATGGATAGTGGAGTTCCTTTGGCTCCCTCATTTACCTCTACCTCCCCCATGACGTTCACTCATTTCATGGGGATGAATCCATCTGATTTTCATAATGGTATGCAGAATTACGACACTCAGTCAATGCCTTCGATCTCTAATCATTTTCCTCTTGGTACACAAAGCATGCCTTGACCCTTTCCATCCTCTCCCTTGCCTTCTTATATGAATCCTAGTTTTGGATCTGGGGGCACGATGGCTCTGTTGTCTACATCTTCATTTAATAGGAGTCATGTACCTCAACCAACTCTCCTTATGGGGGGTTGGGATCTCCCCTCTTACAGATCCAATCCTAGCCACATTTGTTTAGGATCCAGTGCTCGAATGGGTGGTTATTCTACTTACTACACCCCATCCGTGTATCCTTCGTCCACTATGCCAGTTCCTATGAACACTCTTCCCATGGCAGGTATCCATATGTCCTTTCGTATTTCATATGGAGGGAATCAGTTTTATGGTACATGATACCCTCTTCATGGAACCCATTCACATGGGGGAAACATATATCCTCACTTGAATAATTCTTATCACACTTTTGTCTCTTCACAGACATCTACTTAAGTGATGATGCCTATACAAAACTCTATGGATAAATTAGGCAGAGGATACTACCTTTCCAGACATGGACAAGGTGTAAACCATGACCCTTCCTGGCATGCAATGTCTCAAAACAAGTCTTTCTCGGGACCTTGGTCTCAAATGCCACAACTCACCGCCACTAGTCCAATCACTGCAAGTCATACTAGAGTTCCATCACTAACCCCTGCTAGTAATGTTGGAGATTGTTCGACAACCTCTTCTTTCCATGTTGAAGACTCACAGCCAACCACTGCAAGTCATGCTCGGGGCACCACTCTATTCGCCATGAGTCATCCTGACATAAGATCTCCAACTTCTGTGCATCATGTGGGAGATGAACCACCAACCTCTTCCAGTCATGCTGAGAGCATGTTTCCATCCATTGTGAATGGTGTTGGGGGAATTCATACAATTAAGAATCCTAGACATGTGAGACATAAGCCCAAGTTCCTTTGCAAGATTTGCGAAGGAGATCACCTTACTCGTTTGTGACCGAATACTATTGGGATACCAGAAGCATGGTCCTCACCAAGGGGCCCTTTGGGTTCTAATTCGTCCTTGGTTTCCCAACACTCTGTTTCTCCTTTGATTGACACAACAGTTATGTCGATGAAATCATCACCTGACCCCATTCCTATTTCTGAGGATAGTGCGTCTCCTAGCCTTGTTGTCTCGCATTCTATTCAACCAACGGTTGAATAAGTGGTCGTACCAATGCAATCTCCAGTCAATCCAACTCTTTTTTTGGAGGGTGATGCATCTTTCAACCATGTCATTATCATTTCTAGTACTGCACCTTCTGAACAAGAGAGAGTTTTACTCTCCCCGAGTACTCTCCCTCCAGTTCTGGGAGAGGTTCCTTTTGACTGAGATGGTCTTGTGGGGTATCTGATTCCTCCTCCCATACCTTTCCAGGTAAGAGACGTTATCTGATACATCGTGGAGAAGGTAACCTTCACTAACACTTTTTCCTCCTCAACTTGGAGAGATTTGGATTTTCCCAAGCTTGTGTCAGTTATTCGTAAGATGCTTGTTGGACATAGTTTCATTGATGTATTTTCATTGATGTCAACAATTGATATCATTGATGTGATGATAAGTTGGTATAAAAGCTCAGGAGGGTTAGCGAATGAATATCAAATCTCAGAAGAGATGGCGCAATGAATTTCAAAAGAATCTTTGGAGGACTAGTCAACAGTATATAATGACTGGTGTCAAACAATTGGAAGATATGCAGAGATTAAAGCTCAGGAAAGTTAACGAATGAAGATAAAATATTAGAATGTATGGTGCAATTAAACTCAAATCGAATCAAGACCATTGATGCGCAATCGCCAGATCAACAGTAGGGATGAATTGCAGAGAGAGAAAGAAGAATTAAACTACTCGCTAGTTACAATCCCGCAATCGGTCTAGATCGTCAAATCTCATAAAATCAAACATATACGACTATGGTTGATCCAACAAACAATCGGATTAATTCAAATCAAGTCATGACCGTTGGATGCGCAATCGCCAGATCAACGACAGGGATAGATTGCAGAGATCATAATAAGTATTAAACATCGTGTTATTTCCAATCCCACAATTAGTCAATACCATCAGATCTTACAACTTCAAAGATCGACGATTGTGGTTGAATCACCAACAACGCACAACTTCAAATTGCGGATTTTGGGTTTCGATTTAAATCAATAGCAGGTTGTGGTTATGCAATCATCGTTGACCGTTAATCTGCTTCGAAGAGTCCACATCGACCGTTAGATCAAATCAAGTAGAAGGATAGGAAAAGCGAGTTAAAATATCTAAGATCAAAATTATGCGAACTTTCGTCAGCCATCAGATCATTCTAAAGTGGAAGGATAGGATAAGCTAGAAGAAGGACCGTTGGATTTAAACCAAGGCAAAACTGCATCATAGAAAGATCAAGTCGTTGATCTAAAAACATGATCAACCAACAACATTAAAGTTCGGGTTAAAAGTAGCGAGGTGGTTACTGTTCGGGGAATCTTACCTCGAAAGAATTGGCAACTTGAAAAGTCGAAATACTCGAAGTCCTAAAATTCGAAATGAATATGGACCATTAGATCTGGAGGATATACGATGACCGTTGGATCAGGGTTGTTGGTCAGTAGATCACCTCAGCAAGGACACGTGGCAGACCATGTTAGAAGACCACATCAACAAGTACACATGGCATAATCAGATGATGACATGTTTCAAGAGGAAATTGTCTTGTTCCATGTGAACACATGACGTCAATAAGTTACGTCACTCCGGGAGTTTCACCACCAATAAATGTCAAAAGTCTAGAAGTCCCAAAGGACGAAGTTCTGAAGTCACTCTCAGTCGTCGATCTAAGATACCCTTCAAATACTATTTCGACCATTAGATCAAGGAGATGAATATGTTTCACATTGGGATATCTACGTTGACAAACCATGTCAGCAAGAAATTGTGACAAACCACGTCAACAGTCCACGTCATCAAGGACACGTGGCACAGTCAGAGAATGACAAGTGTCAAGTTGAAATCAGTATTTCAGGTACGTGCAAATCACGAATCTGAGTGACACGTGGCAGCTACTCGGCTCGTGACATGTCATCAAGTGATGTAAGAAAGTTACGTCACTCCAGGAGTTTTACGTTGGGAGTTTCACCACTAGAAAATGACAAATTCTATAAAGTCCCGAAGGATGAAATCCTGAAGTAGACATGGTTCATCCGATCTAAAGAAACACTTCAGGAGCATTCTCATCCATCGATATACTACAGTGGTAGGATAATGTAAGTGGAAGTGTTAACTGATAGCAAGAGTCTCCACCATATTATGACTTACTCAGCAGGTGATCACTCTGAAGGAAAATGGAGTGGAATCTATTCGAAACCTCCGAAATCCTGAATGCCGAAGTCCTAAAGTGGACATGGGTTGTCCGATCTGAAGAATACTTTGGTTGCATTCTCAACCATTGATCAAAAAACAGTGGAAGGATAGCATAAGTATAATAGATGAAGTCACGAAGTAATCTATGGCCATCCATCTCAATGCTTGAATAAGAACCATCCATCGGATTAAGCCTTGTAATAATCAAATTTGACGATTGATCAGTTTCCACGAAATAAATGTAAACCATCTGATCTGTTTGGGAAATATGATTCATAAGTTTTGAAAGTTTTCAAGTCCAAAAGTTCTAAAGGGCGAAGTGTCGAAGTTACGATAGTCGTCCATAGCAAGAGGTAAAATTGTGACCATTGATTCACATAAGTGCTCAAGCGCTCGTTTGGCCTAGTATCTGGTCACCGTTGTTGGTCATATGATATAATATTTTTAAAAGGAAATTATAATACGTCGTTGTAGTTGGTAAGCCCGTGGTTCTGCAACGCTCGGTCACATGTAATGGTTTGAAGGAAGCACCTCTGCAGAATTCAGTCTCTGTGAAAATAACAGATATTCGAGATCAAGTTTAAACGATGAAATTGATCCATATGTGATCAATTTATGAAAATCCTTCACGGTAGAAAAGATAAAGTGATGATTGTAGTTTATTTAAATGAGGACATAGTGCATCTCAAACTCACACCATTTTGAGTATTATATAAATGAGGAAGAGTTATGAGAAGGTTGTGTCTATGTAGTCTTGATAAGATGATAAAAATCAAAAGCAGAGTTGAAGCAGAAGAATTGTTTGTTCTAATGGGCTTGTCAATATATTATTGCAGATCAAGAACAAAGGAAGTTAGAGCAACATTTATGCAATCCAGTATATTTTATAGAAGACCTTTATTGGATTGCGGCAGAGTCATTAAAAATTAAATGAAAGAAGCCAAAGAGAAAGAGATGAAGTTCATCTGCAGATAACCAGAAGACCTTGCAAGCAGAAAATACAAGAGAAGTGTTATACGTGTTATAACCTGCATAAAGGGAGGAAGGGTGGAGCAAGGGAAACCAAGTCGAAGTCGAAAGGTTAAATCTGATATGACTTGTGTTAATGGATGCTTGACTCAAAGTCAATGAAGAGCAGAAGAGATTGAATTACAATGTAAAATTAAGGGTGGTTGGGTGGTGCAAGGGCAGGTTGGAGCCTGCAGGGGAGTTGGTGCTTCCTTGTCAGTTGTAGCTAACTAAATAGGAGGTTTCAGCCTCCTACCAGTTGGTTTTGGTGAACAAAGGGAGTTGGTGCTTCCTTGTCAGTTATAGTTGACTAAAAGTGGGTCGAAGCCTCCTACCAGTTGGTGCTGGTGAAAAAGGGTGTGGGTGTATCCTGATCAGTTGGGGTTGATCGAAGAGGAAGAATATCTTCCTTCTATGTAACTTGTAAGAAAAGGAATTTTGCAGTTAATAGAAAAGAGTTGGTGGTTTTCCCTGTTGGGTTCCATGATAAATATTGTGTTCATAAGGGTTTGTTGTTCATCATATATTGCTTAATTGAATAATTAATATGTGTGCTTAATATTGAAGGAATTAATAAGAAAAAGTAGGCAATTTTGATTCACCCCCCCTCTCAGTATTGTTGGATATTCCATCAATTGGTATCAGAGTTAGGTTCCTTTAAGAACAATCTAACAAACTAAAAGGAAGATCAAATTAAGCACACATGGATGGACAAAATATTTTCACTGAGAATGGAACTCCAATACCTGGAAAAGAAGAATACATATTTTGGAGTACAAGAATGGAAAGTCATCTGAAGGCATTGGGACATGATGTATCGAATTCAGTAATCACTGATTACTTCCCACCAAGTAGAGTAAGGACTCCAACTCAAAAGAAAGCCAAGAAAAGTAACTCAATGGCAATGAATACAATCCTTGATTTATTACCTGATGATGTCAAAGAGAAGATAGGTGATTGTAATTCTGCAAAGGAACTTTGGGACAAGATGAAAGACCTCTACTCAGAAGAAAAGCCTAATGAAGCATTTCAATCAGAACCAATTTCAGTCTACAACAATTCTAGTGATGAAGATTTTTTTGAAGAATACTCAGACATTGAAGCATAAGTCAATCTTGAAGCTAAGCTTGAGTGTTCTTTGAATGATATGAGAAAATATAAACAAAGGTGTAAACAACTAAAGGATCAAATTAAGACTGTTGAAAAATTCAAGAAAGGGACTGAAGCCCTTGATAAAGTTCTCATTCTACAAAAAAATCCTTCAAACAAATTTGGCCTTGAATATGAAGAAGTACACATAGTTAAAGGTTCAAGTCCTATTACTCAGATTGATGTTGAAGATGACATGTCTTGTGATGATACCTCCAAAGAATCTTCTCATCCTCCCATGAATATGTATAAAATCAAAAGAGAATACACAGAAGACATTCCGATCAAGGATAAAGAGGAAGACTCAGTCATCAATAAAGGTAAAGACTCTTCACAATCTTCTTATTGCAATAATGTTGATATTAAAATCTCCCCTGCAAATAAAGAAGAATATTTAGATACATTAGAAGAATGTTTGGTTAGCATCTATCCCATGAAAGAAGTAGAATAATAACTATCTAAGGTCAAACAGAAAGTTGATTGGAGTCTTTATGAATACCACTATGACCATGATTATTCAGACTATAGTTTTCTTCATTACTACACTAAAGAATTTCTTGAAAAGAGTCAAAAGAATTTCTTGGAAATAAAGAAAATTCTCAAAGACAATGAAAAGATCATATATGAGCAAAATATTCAGCTAGAAGAAAAAGAAGAGGAGATTGAGAAATTAAAAAATGAAATCAGTCAAGTAAAAGAAGAAAAGAAGGAAGATGATGAATTTAGCCAAATCCTTGCAGATCTAAAAGAACTAAGAGAAAGCAATGCCAATCTGAAGACACAACTTGAAGAAACTAAAAGAAGAGAGGAGGTAGTGAGGAAGTAGTTGAACAAAAGGGAAGAATCATGTCATAAGTTGGAAGTAGAAGTTGTGAATCTTAGAAAGAAGGTTGTGTTATCACTCCAGGAAACTCTTCTAGGTTGTATCTCAAAGATGCATGGTAACTTAACTATTCTTGCAATTGTTCACTCAATGATGGGTAATAATTGGATCAAGATGAATATCTAACTTACTGGATTGTATATTCAAGACTGTCTAGTCATACTCAAACAGTGCAATGCTTTCAAGAGATATAATTAGATAGGTTGTGTATCAAATAGAACAGAAACTAATCATATCAACCAGATCATACATATATAAAACAATAGATATGATGGGTCTAGAAACTAGTATAATAACTTATGATCCTTTGCTCAATAATCAGATGGTGAGATGACAGTCACCAATGGATTATATAAACACAGCCAAAGAACAACATTGACTCACAAACATAGACATAAAGGAAAAAGAAGATCTGACAATATCAATAAAAGAATCTTGCAGACTGAATATATTAAGAAAGGGTCTCTATTACAAAAGCAGCATAGTAGAACTCAAAATTGAACCCTTAGTTCATCAAATGTTCTTGGCTTTATAGCCTTTACAATAGATATCCAGATCCTAGAAAACTAGATCAATTTTTCTTAAAATGGAAAGTCAAAAACTATTTCAAGAGAATAGGAAAAGATCCTATAAAATAAGTCAACTCCTTATCTAAAATG
>WSFP011405141.1:0-25673 GCA_009831015.1 Picea engelmannii | reverse complement strand
TCTTCGACATGGTGAATGGTTGATGAGAGCTCTTAATATGGTCAACTCAGTGCCAGGCTACGGATTTTGTACTAGACACTGCGATGCCGAGTCATGGAAACTAAAGCCACAATTGTTGCTTGCATCTGGAATACAATTTCTTAGGATGATGAATAATCCAGCAAAAACCCTGGAACTTCTTATGCATCTATTCTGGTGCAAATACTGCTTCGTGTGCCAACAAATATGAAAAGGTCGTTGGTTCAACTGTACTTGAATTACCCTTCAAATTTTTGTAAGAGCAACAACAACATCGAGATTGACATTTTTTTTTTCCAGTGTGAAAATGGAGAGACCAACATTTGGAATGAAAGTATTAAACTTATCACAGGTTTTGTCCAGGGAAATAAACGCGTCAGATCTGCAAAATCACAGCCTGTAACCACCCACAAGTAGCATCACTGCATTCTTATACCTGCAATCACTTGTCGTGATGGGTAGAAGTCAACGACTTTGAGAATAAAATTCTGAGATGGATGTTTGTTTACCTCATTGAAGGACACGACGAAAAGAACAATCTTGTGCTAGGAACAATTTCCATTGCATTTTTTTGCAGCCAGATGTGCTGCCTCTTGAACGGTCTTACGACAATCAATTACATCATTGACACATCGATCTAGAACTACCCAAGCCCATGCCTAATTTTTGGCATTCTTTTACACTTGTTACGGATCTTCTCGGCCAAAATATGGCTCGACATCAAAACCCCAATGACTGAATGCAATTACACATACCCACATCATATTTCTTATGAGAATCAGGTCTAGGCTCAAATCCACGTAGCCTTTAACATAGTCAGAGACCTTGATCTCACCATAGAGTCTTGTGACTGTATAAAAAATCCATTTTTGCGTTGTGCAGGCAGTAATGGAACAATATTATCGTAAGGCATCAACTTTGGCGAAGAGAGTAAAGTGCTCATTTATGGATGCATGAATCCCCCAACGTTTCTTTCTGCATCTATTTGCATAAAATCACTGTCCTCTATCTGAATAGAACAGTCATTAAAAAAAAGACGCCTATTTTGGATAAAATTGATGGAAGTCATGATTTGTTGATCCTCTTCAATGACTTTGAAAACGAAGTTACGAAGAGAGAGAGGAAATCAAACTGAAAGATAGCAAACTGAATCCCTCCAAATCCTTTCGTTCCAGAATTATTCCACTTTGTTTGGTGCAATGACCTGCCAATTACCGGAGTCAACCCTAATCTATCTTGTTGGTTGTTTTAAGGAGCATTGTGCAGATCCAATAGATCTGTAATGGAATACAAATAGCTTAATTGTTTCCCCTATTCCGAGAATTTTTGAATCTCATATCTCCTCAGATCACACCTGCCTTCTCCGTGTCTCTAATTCAGCGAGACATAAGTTGGGAAACACATACCAGGGGTTGTATTCGTAGATATGGAGAACACGGTTATTGATGAGGATCGAACTGGGGCATATCGACAACCCTTCCATCCTGAAAAACTGATCTCGGGCAAAGAATACACCGCCAATGAATTTTGTTACATTAACCATCGCCATGTGAATGTTGTTCTAATGCTCGATGGGAATGTCTTAGAACACCAAGAGCAAGCAGTTGAAACTTGAGCAGAATTGCGACGTACGGGATGATTGAGACCATGCGTGTCCCCTTCCATTTCCAAACCTTGTAGAATGCAAACATTTAAGTCAAAAAATAAAATGATTAGGGAGACATCAAAGGTTCCTTGAAATCCAAATGGACGAAGCTGGAATCATTAGCACAGTCGACACAGTGAAGGACTCGAATATTCAAATGTTTCATTCTGACAGCCATGATAAGAGAACATCAGTTGCATCTCATTGCTTATGTTCTTCTTGTATTTCTTTCTGAGATTAATAGCTGCAAATTACCACCATGCATTGAGATGTGCCTCGAAATGGCTATTGTCAAGTGAGACCATAATGCTACTAAATTGATTTTGAGCATGAAAGATGACAACCTCGCGTAACACGATTCCCATGGGAATGCACATTATGATCTTTATGTTGAGAAGCAGAATCATCGTGAATGTTGTGGAACAATTTCCAACAATAAAACTACCTCCGTGAGAGTCCTCGGTCCACGTGGATCTGCGACAAGTCTGGTGAACTTGGATCGAACTAAATACTGGTGTAATGATTCCATTGAATCCTGGGTCATTTGTTGTTGTAGTTTCTCATGCAATTCGAGAATGGCCATTGCAATGCATGACAATGACTTTGGACATCATTAAATCGTGCAAAAATTCTCTAGGGAACCTGCTCCTCTTGCATTTAACAGAAAGAATTTCAATTCTGCAGAAACGATAACCATTTCTTACCCAACCAATCGAACGTGCCTTCTTTCTTCGGCTAAGTTTCTTCAGGAATTGGTTCCAGAATGCTAATCGTATGTTCCATCGTCTTATTTTCAGCCTCCTCTTGCTTAACTGTCACGTTTTCTATATTCTTTTGCATGGGTTACTTTGTAGGTTTCTTCCTCGAATCACAACATAATTGTGGGTGGATATTCCAACATTTCTTCTCCCAATGGCCACTAATGTTGCAATAACTGCAAAAATTTCTTCGTTTTCCATTCAATTTCCTTACAGACTCAGAAGGTGTGGTTTCTGATTTGTCTCACTTCCCATGGACACATATATCTTGTTAACCCAAATTTTCTTTGTTTTATGCTTGGCTACATCATGGTTAGAATATGTAATGCATAAATCATTTTTCTTACATTCAAGAAAAGAATTTGAATGACTTTCATACCTTTCTAAATTGTCTTTGATCTGATGAGGACAAGCTGGCTTGATTCCTTTCTTGGAATCTGATGGTGAAGAGATGGATGGTTTTTTCTTTAGCAACCTTTGAGCACTCTCCAATATCATCTTGATTGTATCCCAAAAATGCAAATCGGCCACGAATGCCAAGTCCACCTACTATGTATCTCATCTTCGTGAGGAGCTTCATGCCCATGTTATGTATCTCATCTTCGTGAGGAGCTTCATGCCCATGTTAGTTTCATACTGAGAAGATATTGAACATGAAGAAACATCATATACATCAGTTTGAGTTTGTGCATCCACGATAGAAGGCTCTTTGTCTTACATTCGTTCACCATGCTGCAACTTAGCCAAGAGATCATCCTTGGTTTGCAATTCGAGTTGCAATTCTTCAATAATTTTGTTGAGGAATTCTCCATGAAGTTGAGATCTCTCTTGAAGCTCTTTCTTATCTTCTTCTACGACCTTCAAAATTCTCCTCAACTTTGAGTTTTCAGCTTGAATTTTGTGATTTATCTCTTCTAATTCTTGAAGTATTTATGCTCACTTCGGTCCTTTTCCCATCCTACAAAGTAGTCGGCTTGCTCTGATACCACTTGATCTGAAAGCGGGTGAGTACTTACTCTACACAAGTTTTCAATCGAGAATAATTTACGAATTATTTGCATAAGGATTAAAGGGCATATGAGTCCATTATTAACCATGCTTTCAAACATGAACTCAAAATGGAATAAGCATATGAAAAGACAAAAGAGAGACAACCAATGTTGGTAACATAGTTTTCCCCTCCTGGGCTACGTCTTCGGACCTACTTCAATTGGAATATTGATCGCTTTCACTCCTTCAAAATATGTTGGAACCTTCTCATAAGTGATTACATAAGATATACCTTCTCCTTCAATGAAGATTCAAGAAGACTACTCACACTCATATCTCTCCATGCATCAAGAAGGATACTTCCTTACATGAATACGTTTCTCAATGCTTAGGAGTAGTAGCACTATGGCTCTCTAACTCCACTCATTGATTCTTCATTACTCGCCCTCTCTAAATAGGGCTCACATAAGGAATTATATAGTTTTTTCTCAATCTCTCTTAAGAAAGAGCATTAATTCCTAGATCCACAATAATATGATCTAATTACAAAAGAGGAAAAACAAGATCCATAAAAGTAGGATCTCAAACTATTTTCAAGCACATAATTGGAAAAGTGGCAAAACCATCCAAGACTCTTCATCCATGCCCTTGATTATCTCAACCTATAACTGAGAATAATGGCAAATTGGTGTGAGGTGGTTTCTCACATAAAAACCAATTTCCAAAATTACAATTTTTAATGAAAAATAAGTGAGTCTAATTCCCTCACAAGCATTAATCATTTTTACATCAAAAGAATAATAATGTATGAGTTTCTTTCAAAAGATCATAAAGCATAATTAAATGCATGAGCGTCTCATAAAAACATTAAAAATGCATGAGACCTTTTTCTCACAAAGAATTAATGCATGACAAAATAAAACTCAAAACACAAGTTCACCATTTCACCACTTTGTCGCCAACTTAAAATCAATTTGGTGAACAAAGTAAAGTTCCTTCCATGTGTGGAGATCCGCCTAGATCACACCTCCCCACAAAAGAAACTTTAGGTCTCAAAAAGTATCAACTGTATCTTTATTCAAATGTCAAAAGGCACATTCCTTCAAGAATCCTTTACCCATGTACTTTAGAATTAGAATGTAAATCCAACACCTGCCACTGTTTCAAAGCAAATGTCCGGAAAAAGGCACACCCCTGTCTCCTTCACCTTTGTTCTTTGTAGCTGAAATGTCGAAGCCCACATCTGCATAAATTTTCAACCTATAGCTGATAATACCTGTATTATACTCTTTGGAGTGTCTTACTTGCCAAGAGTTTATAATCATACTCATTGGTCAAGTTTACAAGCAATGCCAAAATGGCTTAAGCAAATCATCTCATTCAACTGATTATATGATGATTACAAAGAAGCCAATCAAGGCTTAGGCATGGAATAAAAATCCTCTCACTCTCTTCCTCACTTAAGAGTGGCTGAAAACCCTTTTTACAATGCTTCATCATCAATTTTTACAAAGCAATATTGGTAAAAATATGCACTAATGGAAAAACTATGGCCTTTACATGGAAATTACATCAAATTTTTGAAGGCAATTTTTATGTGCCAAAATGTGAATGCACTAGTGGTGAAAAACCCAAATCCCACTACAAAACCTGTGCAATAGGCAAAAATAAATTCCCCTTGATTTCCATCTTCCTTCATCATGGAAAAATTTCACAAATAATGGCATCCATAGTTTTAAATTCCACAAAGCTCTTGGTTCTATGTTCAGGCCTTGTAATCATAAAAGTTGTGGCCTCGACACTTGTCAATGTCTTCTCAATGCAGGAAACGAACTTTCAGCTCGATGGCCTCCAAACTTGGCTCGGTGGTAGCCTATGTACAAAGGTCACCTATCCACGACAATGACCCTGCTATCGGCTCTTTGCAAACGGGTTGAAAAACCTGTCTGTTGTGCGATGGAAAAAACCTCCATCAAACGCTTGGTTTCTTGGCCAACTCTGCATATGTCTTCAGAATGGTGAATGGTTTATGAGAGCACTTAAGATGGTCAACTCATTGCCAGGCTACGGATTTTTCACTAGACACTGCGATGTTGAGTCATGGAAACTAAAGCCACAATTTTTGATTTCATCTAGAATATAATTTCTTAGGATGATGAATAATCCAACAAAAACCTTGGAACTGCTTTTGCTTTTGCATCTGTTCTGGTGCAAATATTTCTTCGTGTGCCAGCAAATTTGAAAAGGTCGTTGGTTCAACTGTACTTGAATTACCCTTCATTTTTTTGTGAGAGAAACAACAACATCGAGATTCACATTTTTTTTCCAGTGTGAAAATGGAGAAACCCACATTTGGAATGAAAGTATTAAACTTATCGCAGGTTTTGTCCAAGGAAACAAATGCCTCAGATCTACAAAATCGCAGCCTGTAACCACCCACAAGTAGCATCACTGTATTCTTATACCTGCAATCACTTGCCGTGATGGGTAGAAGTCAACGACTTTGAGAATAAAATTGTGAGATGGATGTTTGCTTACCTCACTGAAGGACACAGCGAAAAGAACAATCCCATGCTAGGAACAATTGCCAATGTATTTCGTTGCAGCCATATGTGCTGCCTCTTGAACGGTCTTACGACAATCAATTACATCATTGACACATTGATATAGAACTTCCCAAGCCCATGCCTAATTTTTGGCATTCTTATACAGTTGTTACAGATCTTCTCGACCAAAATATGGCTCGACCTCAAAACCCCAATGACTGAATGCAATTACACATACCCACATCATATTTCTGATGAGAATCAGGTCTAGGCTCAAATCCACGCCGCATTTAACATAGTCAGAGACCTCGAGCTCGCCATAGAGTCTTGTGAATGTACAATAAAATCCATTTTTGCATTGTGCAGGCAGCAGTGGAACGATATTCTCGTAAGGCATCAACTTTGGCGGTGCTCATTTATGGATGCATGCATCCCCCAACGTTTCTTTCTGCATATATTTGCATAATATCGTTTTCCTCCATGTGAATAGAACCATCATTGGAAAAAAGACACATATTTTGGATAAAATCACTAGAAGTCACGATTTGTTGATCCTCTTCAACGAATTTGAAAACAAAGTTGCGAAGAGAGAGGAAATCGAACTGAAAGATAGAAAATTGAATCCCTCCAAATCCTTTCGTTCGGGAATTATTCCACTTTGTTCGGTGCAATGACTTGCCAAGTATAGGAGTCAACCCTAATCTATCTTGTTGGTTGTTTTAAGGAGTGTTGTGCAGATCCAATAGATCTGTAATGGAATGCAGATAGATTAATAGTTTCCCCCATTCTGAGGATTTTTGAATCTCAGATCTCCTCAGATCACAACTGCCTTCCCTGCGTCTCTAATTCAGCGAGACGGAAGTTGGGAAACACATACCAGGGGTTGTATTCGTAGATATGGAGAACACGGTTATTGATGAAGTTCGAACCGGGGCATATAGACAACTCTTCCATCCTGAACCTATTAATTTCCCATGCATGTGGGATGATTTTTATGAAGAAAGGTCGAATTTCATAAAGAAATGGACGAAATTCATCGAAGGGTTGAGATTTTCTCATCAATTTTGATCTACAAAGGCTCAGTGAGGCCATAACTTGAGCTGCCACTGTCGAAATTGTGAAAAATTTATATCGTTGGAAAACTACTACGTTGAAGATAACATCTGAAGTGATTTCATGAATAAAACTCCACAAAGAATTGCTTTATTGGGATTGATTTATCAAATTCTATTTTTATATTGGTAGTAGTACTCTTTCAAAATTCTTTGAGATGATCAAATTATTCGCTCATATTTTTTGTGAGCAAGACATGGATGCATTTATATATGATTAAGAAGATTGTGTATGTGATGTTGATCACAAAAAAATTGTGATGTTGAAGCCCTCCTTCAATATTTTCAATTGTTTAAATACTTTTTGTTGCATACAAAGATCAGATTAGGTTATTGAATAACCATATCATTTCATAATTTCAAGCAATAAATATCTAGGGTGTGTTGCCTTAGCATTCTCTTAATCCAAGATATTCAATATATATCTTTTAGCCAAAGAGGAGTACCACCTCTCTAAAAACGCAGGGGGATTCATATCCTTGTGACGTTTCCATTTCGGTCCTAGCGGATTCAATCATCAATAGGGCTGCAACAAAACACTTTTAAATTATTTCTTTACTCATTAATCTACCGTTGAAATTTGCTTACAAGTTGTCATAATAAATCTACTTGTCATTAGCTATATTTTGGGTGGATTGTTTGCTAATTTTAGTGGATAGATATTGGTGTTGTAGAAGTTGTTTGCTACAGCCATAAGAATTCCCTAATACTTTGTTGATAACTTCATTTATCAACCCTATTTTACCATCAAAGCTTGTGCTTAATTATTGGATAATTATCTATATGTTTAGTACTTGATCATCCAATAAATAATTGTTGATTTTTATGGTTAATTTTGTAGTTAACTACTCTTTTCATTTCTGATATATATATTTTTTCACTACTGACAACAAACTTGCCTTGCTTGTCCCCTCGATATAGTCTTGGTTTTATGATCATTTGTCATGTCTCGGGCAAGTTTAACATTGTCTTGCAGGTACACAACACTTTGGAAACCTCCCTTCATCAACAAGAATATTTTCCAAGCCTCTTTCTCCTTCCAAACTTGACCTATAGGGGTTTTATTTGTCATTCTACCACTTTTTGTCTCAATCCCCCAAGGGTCACCTAGATTCCCCTCTTGTGGTGATTTATCATCACTAAAGCGAGGGGAGTATCTATCTAAGGTGAAAATGGGTAGCTACTCCCATACTTGTCTCACTCTTCTGTATTGGGTCGGGCTTTTCCCAACCTACAATATATGCGATAACATTTTGGCGCCATTGTTGGGGAGGATTTTGAATCCTCTTTCGTCCCCTAATGACATTTTGGAAAGAGTTTCCCAAATCCTTCACCATAGCTTGTCTGGGGACTCCATTTGAGGGAAGTTCCCTTTCCTTTCTTGATGAACCATTTATAAATCTCATATGGCGACTCCACCATCCTAGAATTTGTCTTTCCAAAGGACCCTTCCCCTTGGAAGATTCAATCCTTCCAAGGTTTACTGAAAAAAACATCATTTTAATTCCCTTGTTGTCAAAACAATTTTCCATGGTAACCTCCCCTTTTCCCCAATGGCTCATCCTTGGGAAAAAAACCTTTACAATCCTAGAACTTGGCTTCCATCGTTGGATATCCCAATACTATGCCTAAAGAAACCAACAAATGGTTGCCAAAGTTTCCAAGAAACAATGTGGTCACCACTGAGGAACACCTCTATGCAATTGATCAAGACATGGAAAATGAAGGAGTGGAACATCAAGATGCGGAAATGAAGCTACTAGCTACATCTCTTACTGAAGATGCCAAGAGGTGGTTCAAAGGCTTGCCTGACAATCATTTAGCATCATATGAATATTTCACTAAGTTGTTCAAAAGCATATGGGAAACAAATAAGGATAGTGGAATGTTGATGACTCAATTCAATCAAATTAAGAAGAAGGAGAATGAGACAATAAGTGAATTTGACACCAAATTTGATAATCTCTATCACCAAATCCTGAAGGATTTGTGCCCATCTGAAGCAGTTGTTTGTCTCCTCTATGTGAATTCCTTTGAAGGTAAATTTAGTTTCATCCTAAGGGATAAGCAACCCAACACTAAGGGAAAAATCCAAAGAATATAGTGCAGAAATCAAAGAGAAAATTATGTACTCCAAGATTGAGCCATATTAGTACCATCGTACTAGGATGGAAGCACAGATAAAGGCAATGACAAGCAATGTGCCAGATCCAATGAATCTCCTAGCACATAAGCTTGATCCAATGAATGCTCAATTCATACAAACTCATAATCAAGTTATGAACTAATTGACAAGTCTGTAAATAAATCAATCTGCTTTGAGACCTCCATTCATCAGACAACAGAAGGATGCTACAGGTTGGAAGGAAAAACCTCAAAAAGAGGTAAATGTTCGTGATACTTTGAAACCTGTTGGGATGGTAAATTTGGAGGAATCAACATGGTGTTCTCCTTGTCAAGAACCCCATATAGAAGATGAATTTCCAATATGAGAGGAGGACTCCCCTGACAATATGAACTTCATAGACACAATTTGTTCCTTCCAGGATGATGATGAGTATGTAGACATTATACATGAATAACTTGATGAAGTTAGGAAGAGGGGAGATAGAGAATGCCAAATCCGAGTGCTTAATCAATTGATCGATGATCAGAGGAAAGAATTGAAAAAGAGGGAAATCTTGACATATGAAAGAAGGAATAAAACTCATGCCCCTCGGCCAAGAAGGGAAGCTCCCCCTCAACCAACAGAGAAGTTCATACCACCTCCCCCACCTCCAATTTGTGACTTTCTTCCAAAACCAACATAGATAGTTGAGGAGATCCAATTGAACATAGATGTCTTAGCTATGATTGGAAAGATCAATATGTTAGTTTTGATGGTGGAAATGTACAAGATTCATTATGTCAGAAGAGAAGTGTTGAAGGCATTGAAGGTGCTAGATGAGGGAGAAGACCCTTCTATGATCCTGAACATTATGTATCATGGACAACAGAGGGATGCAAACCTTCCCTTTAATATTTATTTCGATGTGAATAGTCTTCATTTGAACAATTGTATGCTGGATTATGAGGCCTCGGAAAATGTGATGTCTTTAAAGGTTATGAAATATATTGGTTTGAAAAAAACTCATCCATATGGAAATGTTTGTGTCATTGATTCTAAGAAGGTGAAATTTTATGGTCTCATAGAGGATGTGGAGGTGTACTTGGAAGATTTCCCTCACATTAGCCTCCTCATGAAAATAATGGTGATTGATGTTACAGATGCTTGGGGGATGCTCTTATCAAGAAGTTGGGTCACCACGCATGGTGTATTTCTTAGCACAAAACTTACTCATGCATATATTCCTATGGGACATAGTATTTTTGAGATTCTCTATAATTGTGATGTGTCCATAAAACATGTATTGGATTAGAATGATCCTGACTATAGTAGCGAGGATGACTTTAATGAGACTCCAGATACCATTGAGTATGATCCATGGGACCTGAATTCTATGCAAGAGGACTACATATATACTCTACTTCTGAGGACAAATGAATACAAAGAAAATCTTACAAAGTTCCAAGGAAAAGAGTCGGGGTCCATCGAGATACTAAAGAAAGAAGAAGATAAAAGAGATAAAGAACGTGAAAAGGTCATTAAAGATATGGTAAATATAGAACCACCTTCATACCCTTACATTGAGGACATACCTTACATAAAATTCACTGAATGAATTCTTGCACTCATCTAGGATAAGAGGAAGGTTAATCCCAAGTACGATCAAAAGAATGATATCTCATGGTTTGGCCCCTATATCGTCAAGAACAATTCCAAGAAGGAAAGGTACTACTTGTCTTCCATGGATGGGAGTAATATCCCCTTACCAATCGATGAGTCTCTTCTCTGACCATATCTTCGAGGAAAATGACTTCTTCAAGGTCGAGGCCCTAAGTAAGTAGGTAGGTCATTTGATTTTCCTTGCATTCTCATTTGCTTACTCATGATAGTTTAGTTGCATTTACTCATGTTTGCATGTCACATATGATTTTTCATTTTGATCTACTTGAATTTTCGCATCATTGATTTGTGTCATTTTCTTTCATCATATTACATGTTAGTTTAGAAATTTTGGAAAAATGCAAAATTTTATTTTATAGAATTAGTTGTTAATTTTGATTTTCAAGATTTTGATTATATGAACAAAGGGTGAGTGAGCCACCCTAGATTTCACAGTTTGATGTTTCCATATGTGTAGGAATAGGTATTACCATGAGATGGTGTGGTTCTCATGCACTCTATGGAGAGCACATGTCCCCAAGTAGGAGCCAGATGTTATCCCCCATTTCTAGGGATAACTAAGGTGATGATGTCTCAAGGCCCTTAGGTTGCAGACATGGAGTATCGAGAGACAAACCAACAGGCAGAGCCCCACATCATATCACTCATCACCATGAGATCGATGTATGCACCATTCACCACACCAACTTGTCTCACATAGGACAATAGGTCTTTCTCCATGAGGTAACAAGTCTAGTATTGTGGTAAGTGTCATTTTAATAAATGAAGCATTTGAATATCTTGCATAAGGTATTTCCTTGATTTTGAAAATGTTTGCTTGGAAATTATGCTCCTTGTATTATGTCACCTTGGTGATTGACATTGTGTCCTAGTAAGTGGTCACCCTCAGGGAAAGGGTTTCTATTGGTGTTGGATTACTGAGAGGGGGGGTTGAATAAGTAATAGAGCAATTTAAACATTTTCAACCATATAATGAAAGTGTTATATTAGTGTATCATTATCATCCAATAATTGCAAAGTAAATAAACAATGAAGAAATGAGAAATCATACACATACACAATACACCAGTGTTTTTACGTGGAAACCCAAAGCGGGAGAAAACCATGGAATGATTTTTCTTATATGTATTGAAGAATTACATTCATTGGAAGCACCAACTTCCTTTGTTTTCCAGCTGCAACTGGAAGGAGGCTCCAACCCTTTAGTTTCTCAGGCTACAACATGAGGGAAACTCCAACTCCCCAATACTCTGGCTACAACCAAAAGGAGGCTACAACCCCCTATGTTCTTCGGCTACAACTAGAAGGTGGCTAAAACCACTTTTCCTTGCCTCGTCCAACCACCCTGATGTAGAAATAGAATGGTGGAACCACTGTCACACTATCACTGTGATATATATCGTTGTAAACTTGTACCAATGTTCATGTAATCAACCTGTAACAACTTGTACCAATAACATGTGCCAACATGTACCATACATCAACCTGTACCTCAACTTATACCATAAACAAATGCATCAACCATGCACCAAACCTGTACAAATACCCTTACATCAAACCATGTGCCACAACCTCACTGTTATGTAGCCTCAAGCTAAACCAACAACTTCATCAACACATCACAACCAAAAGACCAATACCCATATGCCAAATTCCAACAACAAAATACCAATTGTATCCCTCAACAAATATGATATATGCAACAATACTGAACATCCAATACCATCTCAAGAGATAAACCTTATCTCATGAAACATACCTCAAACAAGATGTGCCATATGTCTCATAAATAGACCCCAACCATGTTGTTGCCACGATTTATTTTGCCGCACTTTTTCTTCCGCGATTTTTCTGCCGCACTTTTTCTTCCGCGATTTTTCTGCTGCACTTTTTCTGCCGCGATTTTTCTGCCACACTTTTTCTGCCACGATTTTTCTACCACGATTTTTCTTCCATACTTTTTATGTCATAGTTTTCCTGCCACACTTTTTCTCCTCCAATTTTTCTCTATCAATAATACCTTCCCAAATAACCTTTCACAAAAATATATATTCAATGATATTCAAGTGTAATTAAATGAGATATCCTTGCCTCTTATTTATACTTTCATGTAGCATCCCACTTTCCTTATTTTAGGGAGTTCTCCATTAAATTTATTATTTAAATAATTTCTTTTGCAAACGCTTTGACTTTTTGGGGCTTCTAGATGACTCATGAAGGTTCTCCAAATTCACATGGCCATAAATCTCTAACTGTGAGGAGTTATGTGATGTTCCAAATACCACCAGAAATGGCATGACATGTACTATCCATATAGAATAGTCTTACCTGAAAAAATATCAAAACTCATACCATTATCCATCAAACAAACTTGGGTCCATTACCCAAACCTTTGTGCTACCGAAATTCGCTATTAGACTTTCTTCAAGGGTTGAAATCAATGGAAACTAACCCGATTAATACAAAATCTCCCCATTTGGCATTGATGGCAACACTCTGATGCAATATTGAAGTCATATCACTCATGCTCCCCATGTTACCATCGATCCCCCTGGAACCATGTCTATTTGCTCTTTCTCCAAGCAATTCTATCTTTGCATCTGATAAATCTCTCCCCCTTTGTCATCAATGACAAAGGTATCTTTCCATCTGGGGCTGCTCCCCCTGATTAAAATCTTCCTGAAATTGATATCTCAACCTGAACTATCCTCTTTATGGTGCTTCCTCGTGTAAATCTAAGACATATAAGATAAGCATTCAAAAGCATTCATTTTGGAGTATAAATTACTTCGAGTCTCTAGCGAAGATACTCAAAGGCTTCCCTTGGAAGCGGTTTTGTAAAGATATCTGCCACTTGTTCTTTTGTGCACACATATTCAACTCTGATGTTCTTCTCTGCAACCTGTTCCCGTAGAAAGTGATACTTGATTGGAATGTGCTTCTTCTTGGAGTGCATCATCAGGTTCTTTGAGATACTAATGGTGTTTGTATTATCACAATAGATTGGAATGGGCTCATCATACTCAACTTGCATATTTGTCAGATTTTGTGTCATCCATAGAACATGTGTACAACATGATGTTGCTGCAATATACTCTTCCTCAACTGTAGATTAGGATAACGATGATTGTTTCTTGCTTAACCATGATACTAAACACTCACCCAAGTAGAACGTTTCTCAATTGGTGCTTCATCAGTCATCAATGCAACCTGCCCAATCTGCATCTGTGTAGGCAATAAGTGATAGATCATTTCCTTTTGGATACCATAATCCAAACTCTTTTGTTCCTTTGAGATATCTGAAAATCCTCTTCAGTGCCAATACATGTGATTCCTTTGGTGCTGCTTGAAATCATGCCACCTGTTCAACTGCCTGCATTACATCTGGTCTGGATGTTGTCACATATAGTAAGCTACCAATAATTTACCTGTATTTCCTCCTATCTGTAGACTTTGAATTATCATCTTTACTCAACTTGCAACTGGTTTGCATAGGAGTGGTAATTAGTTTTCAATCTTCCATTCCGAACCTCTTTAGCATTTCTTTGATATACTTAGTTTGAGAAATAAAAATTCCTTGGTTTCTTTGACGTATCTAAATACCCAAAAAGAAGGATAGTTCTCCAGATAATGACATTTAAAATTCATTCTGCATATCCTTTGCAATTTTTTGGCTTAACCTGTTATCAGTACTTCCAAAAATAATATCATCAACATAAACTTCAATTAATAAAATACTATCTTGAGTTACTTTGATGTAGTGGTTGTTGTATGCACTTCCTTTTCTGAATCCTGCTTGTTGTAGATATTTATCAAGTCTAGAGTACCATGCTCTAGGAGCTTGTTTTAGACCATACAAGGCCTTCTTCAATTTACACACATAATATGTGTTCTCTGACAACTGAAATCCTTCAATGTGGACTTCTTCAAGTTCCTCGTTCAGAAAATCTAACTTCACGTCCATCTGATACAGTTTAATATTCTTGGAGCATGCATAAGCTAGGAGCAATCAGATTCCTTCCATTCTGGCAACTAGATCAAATGTCTCTTCAAATTCGATTCCTCCAACCTGTGTGTATCCTTTACATACCAATCTATATTTGTTGATTGTAACATGTCCATCTTCATTTAATTTATTTCTGAATACCCACTTTGTGTCAATTACATTCTTATTCTTTGGTCTTGGAACCAATTCCCAAGTGTCATTCTTCTCTATTTGATCCAATTATTCATCCATGTCCTTATTCCAAAATTCATCCTTGCTGGCCTCTTCAAAATCATTTGGTTCAATCGTAGATGAGAGTGATAGGTGCATTTGTTCTGTTGAACAAATTCTTCTTCTAGTTTCAACTCCTGCATCTTTGTTTCTGATAATCTGATTTGAAGGATGATTCTTCTGTACTCGTTTGCTAGGTGTATTTGGAGGCACTTGTTGAAATTTCTCTTCTACTTATGTTTGATTCTCTTCATATTCCTCGTATACTTCTTCTTCATCTTCTGCTTCTTATTTGTAAAGTTGTTCCATTGATTCATTTTCTTCTTCCTTTAATTCCCATCCACCTGTTTTATCAATTTTTACATTGATTCTTTCCACAACTTTGTTCAACCAAAAATTGTAGCACTTGTATGCTTTCCTTGTACTTGAGTAACCAACACATACTCCTTTGTCCACACGAGAGTCAAACTTTCACATTCTTCCATCTTCTCTTTTGATGTAGCATTTTCTTCCAAATAATCTGAAGTGCTTCACATTTGTTGGTCTTCCTTTCCATAGCTCGTAGGGAGTTTTGTCAGTGGTGTTTATAAGAATTACTATGTTTTGAATGTGAATCATTGTATGCATTGCATGTGTCCAAAATATATCTGTCAATTTGGAATCCATTAACATTGTTTGAGCCATTTCTTGTACTGTCATGTTCTTTCTTTCAACAACTCCATTTTGTTAAGGTGTCCTAGCAATGGAGAATTGCCTTTTTATTCCATGCCTGCTGCAATAGTCCATAAATTCCTTTGAAGTGAAATCTCCTCCATTATCAGATCTCAAACATTTCATTTTTGAATCCATTTCATTTTCAACCATTTCCTTGTAGACCTTGAAGTTTTCAAAATCTTCTGACGTATTCCTGAGAAAGAAAACTGAAGTCATTCTTGTATAATCATCAATTAATAACATAAAGTTTTTCTCACCTTTTAAACCATTTGTTGTAGTTGTTCCAACTAGAACAATATGCACAATTTCCAATGGTCTTGTCGTTGAATATTCTTTTGATTTAAACCTGGTCTTTGTTTGCTTTCCTTGTTGACAATGCTTGCATAAAGTGTTGGTTGGTTTCGTAATCTATGGAATTTCTCTAACTGCTTCCTTTTCGCTGACTTTGAAAAGGTTATGAAAGTGTATGTGACCCATTCTTCTATGCCATAGCCAACTTTCATCTTCTTTTCCTAGAAAACACGTTTTGATTCCAATTTCACTTAGTAAATATATGTTGCTTGAAGTTCTTGCAGCTGTTGCAATCAATTTTCTTGAACCTTCTTTTTTTATCTTTCACTTTTGTGAATCGAAAGTAACTTTATGACCTTGGTCACACATTTGAATCACACTTAGAATATTATGTTTCCTTTATTTCTTTTCTTAATGTAAGAAACTTGTCTTTATCACATGTCATGTGTTTTGAACAACCACTATCAACATACCAGACACATTTATTTTTCTTAGCTTGTAGAGCGAGTGTGCATTATATTGATTCTACTTTCTTATCCATGTTCTCTTTTGAGGTTCTAGTCTGTGATTGTTGTTGTGTTGTTGTGGTTCTCTAAGAGGAACTGACATTCTGCAATATTTGGCCATGTGTCCAAAGTTGTTACACTTGTAGCATTCCACTTCAGTGCTCAATAATTCAAATTTGTTGTAACTTCTTCTCCGTGTTTCACTAGGCCTTCTTGGATAACCCTTTTGTGTATGACTTTCAAAGTTATTTATGTTCCTACTGTTAGCTCTGCAATTCATAGATTTATGTCCAATATTATTGCACGCATAACATAAACCAAAAAATATAGTTTGATACCTGGGAGTTGAAGATCTTTCGAAAGGAGTTGATTTTTTGAATCCTTCTTCTTCCTAAGGCCTATATGTCAGCTGTTGATTCTGAAATCTGAATCTTCTAGGTGGAGGAGTGTCCCTGTAATCTTCCTTGTAGATTTTCCTATCCCTTTGGATTGTTTCTGTATAGCTTTTTGGATATGTTTCTTGTTCTGTTGTTTTGGAGATTGATCCCTTTTCTGTCTAATTGTATCCAAGTCTGGACTTGTCATGATGAGGTTTTTGACTGCTAATAATGTCATCCAAAACTTTTGAGTTGTTCTGCATATTTTTCTTTTGAAGATCCTTTCTTATGTGACAATCTTTGCTTCCAAATTTCCAATGATCTTATCTCTTTCTTCTAGTTGTTCTTTGAGTGCTTCTTCAATTCTTTTATCTTATTTTATTTGAACCTTCAAATTTGTGATCATTTGTTCTAGTTACTGAGTGTCTCCTTTCTTGTATAATTCCTCTTGTAGCTTCTTGTTTTTCTTCTTCTCTCTTCTTATAACTTCTATGGAACACAACAATTCTTCTCAGTAGTCAACTTCTATTTGTTCATATTCATATTCAGTGTCTTCTTTGTAAGAGTCTTCTACTTCCATGAATAGAACTTGTTATGTCTCACTGTCACTGACTTCATCTTCATCTGATGAGGAGATGTCTTCTTTGGTGCATAATATTTTCTTAAAATCTTTGTTTGTGGTTATTTTGCCTTTGTATGTTTGTTTTCTATTTGAGTAATATTCATCATTCCGCTTATTTTTGTTATGAGGACATTTGTTAGCAAAATGACCAATACCATCATAATTAAAACAAATCAATGGAAACTTACCTTTATATATATCGTTGGTTCCCTTATTCAATATTTTGACAAAGTTGGTCATTTCTCCATCATCTTCTGAGATGTCACTGTTGTTGCTATGTTATTTTTCTTTTTTCTTTCCCTTTTTCTTTGGACTTTTGGATGATTTTAAAGTTGTTTCTTTTATATTTGGTTTTCCTATTCAGTTCTCATTTCATATGTTGTGAAGATTCCATGTAGTTTGTCCATGCTTATTCAGTCTAGATCTATTATTTCTTCTAGTGTTAATATCTTAGGATAAAATCTCATAGGAAGAGATCTTAGTACCTTTTGAACAATTACAGATTCTTTAATTTCTTCTCCCAATCCTATGATTGCATTTACTGTTTCATCGAATCATAAGAAGTAAGCTGCAATATTCTCATATTCCTTCATCTTTAGTTGTTCGAATTGACCTCTGTAAGTTTGAATTTTTGTTGCTTTGACTTTTGAATCTCCTTCATAAATATTTTGGAGCTTGTCCCAAATCTCTTTAGTGGATTTACAATGTATAACTTTGGTGTATACTGATTAACAAAGACCATTCAGAAGTGCATTTTTGTCTTTGGAATTATTTTGTTTGAGTTTCATTGCTCTTTCATTTGTCGGCGGAACTGCTGGTTCTTTCTATCCATCTACAACTGATTGCCAACTTTCAAATCCCTGTTCCTGTATATATGTTTTCATCCTTATACTCCAAAATGCATATTTTTTTCCATCAAATTGTGGTATTCCATTTTTATACATGTTGTTTCTCTCCATGATCTACCTTTCAGTGGTTAAACTGATTTATGAAGGAACCTGCTATGATACCAATTATTGGATTACTGAGAGGGGGGGTGAATCAGTAATAGAAAAATTTAAACATTTTCAACCATATAATGAAAGTGTTATATCAGTCTAGCAATATCATCCAATAATTGTAGAGTAAATAAATAATGAACAAATGAGCAATCATACACATACACAGTACACCAGTGTTTTTACGTGGAAACCCAAAGTGGGAGAAAACCATAGAATGTTTTTTATTATATTTCTTGAAGAATTACATTCATTGGAAGCACCAAATTCCTTTTTTTCCAGCTGTAACTGGAAGGACGCTCCAACCCCCTAGTTTCTCAGGCTACAACCTAAGGGAATATCCAACTCCCCAATACTCTGGCTACAACCAGAAGGAGGCTACAACCCCCTATGTTCTCCAGCTACAACTGGAAGGTGGCTAAAACCACCTATCATTTCCCCGTCCAACTGACCTGACATAGAAGTAGAATGATGGAACCACTGTCACCTATAATTGTGAGATATATTGTTGTAAACTTGTACCAATCAACCTATAACAACCTGTACCAATAATATGTGCCAACATGTACCATACATCAACTTTTACCTCAACTTCTACCATAAACAAATGCATCAACCATGCACCAAACCTGTACAAGTACCCTTACATCAAACCATGTTCCACAACCTCACTGTTATGTAGCCTCAAGCTAAACCAACAACTTCAGCAACACATCACAACCAAAATACCAATACCCATATGCCAAATACCAACAACAAAATACCAATTGTATCCCTCAACAACTATGATATATGCAGCAATTCTGAACATCCAATACCATCTCAAGAGATAAACCCTATCTCACAAAAAATACCTCAAACAAGATGTGCCATATCTCTCATAAATAGACCCCAACCATGTTGTTGTCGCGATTTTTCTCCCACACTTTTTCTGCTGCGATTTTTCTGCGGCACTTTTTCTGCTGCACTTTTTCTGCCACGAATTTTCTATCGTGATTTTTCTTCAACACTTTTTCTACCGCGATTTTTCTACCGCATTTTTTCTGCCACGATTTTTCTGCCACACTTTTTCCGCTGCAATTTTTCTCTATCAATAATACCTTCACAAATAACCTTTCACAAAAATAGATATTCAATGATATTCAAGTGTAATTAAATGAGAGAGCCTTGCCTCTTATTTATACTTTCATGTAGCATCCCACTTTCCTTATTTTAGGGATTTCTCCATTAAATTTATTATTTAAATAATTTATTTTGCAAACACTTTGACGTTTTGGGGCTTCTAGATGACTCATGAGGGTTCTCCAAATTCACATGGCCATAACTCTCTAAACGTGAGGAGTTATGTGACGTTCCACATACCATCGAAAATGGAATGAAATGTACTATCCATATATAATAGTCTTACCTGAAAATATATCAAAACACATACCATTATCCATCAAACAAACTTGGGTCCATTACCCAAATCTTTGTGCTACCAGAATTTCTTCAAGGGTTGACATCAACGGAAACTAACCCAATTAATCAACAACTGGGAAGTCTCATTGATGAGTCATTGTACCATTCCCTATCATACTTATCACTTTCCATAGTTCTTCCTTTTCGTCCCCTCATCTTTTTGGATTTTTGGGTGCACTAACCCAAGAAGGGATTGTACCTCATTTCATGGGAAGAAGTGGTTGAAGACCCAGAGGGAAATGTGGCTAGAAAAAGATAAAAGCCAAATCATAACCTTCTAGATGCTCTCCCAAAGAGGTCTTGAGAAAAATGAAATGTTTATCCTAAAATATTTGAAGACCTGGAAAAGCAAACTCACATTATATAGGTGTCTCACTTATTGAGGTGTGTACACTTATGCAGTGTCCCTTTCTTTCCATGCATATGGCACTTTGTGTACCTCTAGCTTCAAGTGACGTTGCAGTACTATTTTAGTTCCATGTCTTATAGTACCCAATCATTTTTTATTTTTATTAATTAATGGAAATAAATGGGCTTGTAAAAAGGTTGCATTGAAAATGAAAGTGAAACACACCCTCTACAAAGGCACCCATAAATGAGGTAATACGAACCCTTGTATGTCATGAACCCCATGCCCTGAATTTTTACCCCCCATCCACTTCATACTCTTTACATGACTTAGAGAGGGTCCACCTGGAAAACACTCCTTAACTTGGGGAATGAATCACCCAATAGGTCACCATGACAACCCTCCCATACCTAAACTCGGCAAGTTGTATAGGGTCTTTGAGATTTTTTTTTTATTTTGAGAGGGGGGATTTAATGCACATGTTCGGGTGGTTCTTTTATTATATATGGTTTGCTTAACGTGATGTTTTTGACTTGTGAGCCCTTGGACGGTGAATTTTATTATCTTTGCAGGGCCTTGACAGGTGGAAGACATTTAGTGAAGGCACAAGGTCACTTGGACCTTCACTTGGGGCATGAATCACATAGGATGGATGATGCGCCCTTGCTTCTTGGACACCTAGAACAAATGTATTTTACTTTGGAGGCATGAGTATACACCTTGATGGAAGAGACTATCCCTCTTCTTGCCCAATGTTTGGCCTTGGAATCCCAAAGCGTCACTTTTGAGGGCATGACATCACATTTGGGGCTAGGGTTTGGTCATTGGTGATGGTGGTGACGACTTGATGGAGAGTTGGCATGTTTTGAAGGGGATAATCCCTAAATCATGGATACATGGCCTTTGGAGGTCCAACAAATCCTCCAATATTCTCAACGACTTTCTCTCTGTCCCAAAACATCACCCTTAGGGCATGACGTCACCCCTAAGGGGGGATTTTATTTTTGTAAATTCAAATTTATGAATGCAAAGGAGAAATTAGAGGAGGCGGCCTCCCTAATTTTTTTTTACCCTAATGATAAGTGGACAAACTATTTTAGAAGGTCCATTATAAAAAAAGACCTAATTCATTTCATTTTGGCATAACTCTCTCACTATGAGAATTACATACTTGGCTGAAATTTGTGCCCTTTTTGGGAATTTGCTCTATCTCTCTCTTGTGCAAATATTGTGGATGTGTGTTCTTTTCTATTGATTAAGGAATTTTTTTTCTACCCTCTTGGACCCTTATATCTTTCATGTTGATCGAATATTCTTGGTAGATAAGGGTTTTGCATGCTTTTCTATTGGAATTGGTAAGAGATTTTCTACATATTGTTGGTAATTTATTCTTGTTTCAAAGTTAATATTATCTAAAACCATTGGAGGAGTGTAACGACATACACCCTCCACCAAGTCTATCATAATTTTTGTTGGATAAGTTATTTTTCAAGGTTGCTAGGAGTAGTAAAAGGGCTTACACCCACCTAGATTTACCTTGTTGGATTTACTTGCTCTAGGGAGTAAAAGGGATTACACCCCTAGAGAAGTAGTAGATCTAAATCTTACACCCAAGACTCCATAAACCAATAGAATAGGCACTCATCTACCTGCATTGGAAAAATAAAATCATTTTCATTGGTATACGCGAAATTACGAGATATTGCATTTGTTTAGATTGGAATCTTTTCTTAGTGCTATTAGCTTGTTTATGCCACTAAGGCGTCTAGTTTGGCCTAGTATTTCTCTTGTTGTAATTAATTTAATTCTACAACCATTAGGTCTACATAAAAACACTCTAAAAATCTTTCTTTACTCACTAATATACCATTGAAATTTGCTTACAAGCTGCCATAATAAATCTACTTGTCGTTAGCTATCTTTTGGGTGGATTGCTTGTTAATTTTAGTGGATAGATATTGTTGTTGTAGAAATTGTTTGTTATAGCCATAAGGCTGCCCTAATAATTTGTTGATAACTTCATTTAGCATCCCTATTTTACCGTCAAAGCTTGTGCTTAAGTATTGGATAACTATCTACATGTTTAGTACTTGATCATCCAATAAACATTTGTTGTTTTTTATGGTTAATTTTGCAATTAACTACTCTTTCCATTGTTTATATATATATTTGTTTATTGTATCAATTTAGGACAACAAAATTTAATTTATTTTCCCCTCAATATAGGATTGGTTTTATGATCATTTTTCTTGTCTCGGGCAGGTTTAACATTGTCTCACACGTGCAAAACACTTTGACAACCTCCCCTCATCAACAAGACTCTTTTCCAATCCTCTTTCCACTTCCAAAATCTATATATAGGGGTTTCATTTTTCATTCTACCACTTTCCATATCAATCCCCCTAGGGTGACCTTGATTTCCCCCTTGTGGCGATTTATCATCACTTAAGCGAGGGGAACATCTATCTAAGGTGATAGTGGGTAGCTACTCCCATAATTGTCTCACTTGTGTGGATTGGGTCAGGATTTTCCCAACCTACAATTTGTGCGATAACAAGTTCCATCCTCCAACAACGACGTTCTCTCCAGTAGATCCAATGACTCTTAGAATTAGAAGATCAATGGCCTCAATCTCATTGGTGCCTCAATTTAGTTGATAGTTAACACCCACCTCCCTAGCTAGCACCTCAAACACATGGCACTGCCACGACTTGCTACCTGGTCTGACACGTGGCACCCATAAATCAACATTGAATGGTGTCTCTAAAATCCAAATCACCCTGACTCGTGGCACATTGCCCATATGACACATGGATCCATCCTATGCTTGACATGTGGAATAACATGTCTATACATGCCATCATAGGACATGAGAGCTTATCCAACTAGGTGTTCACATATGTCCTCTTTGTCATTGAAACCTCTTCTAACCCTACTCTTGAGCAACCCGATGACACTCCTCCAAAAAATGGTACAGATTTGTTCGATCATCGAACTGACGATCGTCGATGGCTCTGGTTCTTCTTCATCGTCGAACCCCATTGCTACCTAGCACTTGGATTCTCTGATGGAATCCCCCCTTACTGACAATGAAGATATTAGGCTCGCCCAAATCAATGGTTTTGGTTGACTCAGAACCTTCCCATCGAATTCCTTATGTAGTATTTCCCTCAGACACTCAGATGGCCTCATCCATGTTGGTGACATCAACGGTCACATTTCTCCATTTCCTAGTCCTCTGATAGATCAATGATCAATATATATTCCTTCCATTGAATTGATGGTTGTCGATCTTCCTAATTAAGTTATGGGTTTTTATCAGATTTAAATACCCATCCCAGGACTTACAATTTTCAGGTCTTTTGGGCTCAGCTCAACAATGTTTCGCATGGCTATCTTGGGCACAGACTCAACATTTAAAATATCTATAACCATCTTAAACAAAAATTCTCAGGCATATCTCACTTGCACACAATTTCATGACTTTTCATTGAAGTCTAACATCTACATTACAAGATCAGGAACCAGCCTCTAAAATTACATGGATTTTGCATTAGATTTACAAAAGGTAATAATAAAAGGATGAACCCCTAATAAAGATTACAAAACATAGAGTGCACCATTCCTTTCTATCCATTCCTAAAATCAAAGAGATGAAACCAGTAAGAAAATACCACGAACACAAAGAATATTATCCATGTTAAGGATCAACGACCCAGATTCACCCACAGGAAAATCAAGGGTTGTTGAGCACCATTTTTTTAATGGGAATTGAGCTCATGATACTTAGTTGGAAAGGTATAGAGTAGAGGAATGCAGTGGTAGAGGTATTCAGGCCATAAAAGTAACAAAAAACCTCAAAAATTGTAGAGAATAGAAGACCACGAATTTAGGGGGAAAATGAATGTGAAGACTTCAAATGGCCATAATCGAGGCTATGGGAAATCAAATTAGGCTTGGGATATCCCATCAAAAATATGGAATAGAAAATAACAAGATGGAATGGTAAATTTTATCAAATTGAGAGCAAAAATCCTCCAAAAATACATAACACAGAGCAAGCCCAAATTTACTCAGAAAATGGGTTATGCATGTTCAAGTAGTTATATATCAAGCTACAAGAGTCAAAATTGAACTAGCAAGGGAACAATTGAAATTTGATGTAGAATATAAGAAGGCAGCATGATTTAATCATCAAGTTAACTCCATAAATGCCCAGAACGACTCAAGGAACATAAGACAACACCTACAAGTCGAGTTGATAATATTGTATAATGAATATTATTTGTGAATTGCCTTAGGATGGAAATAATCACTCAGGAGTCCTTTTAGCTTCTCTTTGTAATGCTCACATGTTCATTTTTGAAAATACAAGACAAATTCGAAATGCGAGATAAGAAACAAAAGGAAAAGGAAATGAACATTCACTAGAACTGAAGAGTCTCTCTCTTGTCTTATAAAAGAGAACTCGTAGGATGTGAGAGGGAATTTTTCCCATTGTGTAGACTAGGAATATTATTATTTCAGGATATATGAAGAGCATAAGGCATTTTTTGAAGTCTTAATTTTTTGCAAATGCTTGTGGGACTATTCTACACTTGTATTTGGTGTTTAAGTTTATGGGTATTGATCATGTGAACTATTTATGTGCTTAGTATTTAGAATTCTTATGTTGTTGTGATTTACAATGAGTGCAAGGATGATTTTATAGGTCTCTTCTTCAACTATTTGAGATGATATCTACTATATTATTGTTATAACATAATCTTTGCTGCCATGAATTATTTATGTTGTCAAGATATCATTCTAAACTATGCTCATCTATTAGTTTTTCTCCTGCAGGATAGGTTAGAATTAGTTAGGTTAGATTAGACTTAGGATTAATTAGAACTATTTAGGGGGGAGTTCTTTGTTTTTCCCCTTTGTCTTCTTTTAATTATTAGTGTAAACAAGGCCCACATACTCCTCGAAAATGCTAAACCAAATGAGAGCAGTTCTGATGGGGACCTATCATCGAGTGTTCTCCCTTACCTGCTTGACATGCCATTTGGACCCGTCAACATGAACCTTGTGGGGGAACTTTTTAGATAGAAGGACATCTCACAAGATGCTCCATTCATGTTAATTTTTTCCTACTCTCTTTTGAGATGTCAAGAATTATGTTCGGGGATGTGACAACTTCCAAAGGATGGGTCGTCCACTTCAAGAAGATGAGATGTTGCTTCAGCCACAAGTCCTTATAGGACCCTTTGAAAAATGGTCCTTGGACTTCATAGGACCAAT
>WSFP011405140.1:0-25674 GCA_009831015.1 Picea engelmannii | reverse complement strand
TGTCCATGAAGTTCATCCAGGAGATCATCAATAACTGGGATGGGAAATTTTTCCTTGATCTTCAACTTATTGAGAGCCCTAAAATCAAGAAACATGCGCCAAGTTTCTTCTTTATTTAACACCTTGACTACTAGTGATGAGTAAGGTCTTGTATTGGGATGTATGAGCCATTATATGTATTGTATAGAGAACAAAATAAAAGGTGGGAATATGAATGGAAGCACACACACAAAAATATTGCAGGGATCATAGTCTTACATTGAAAACTTAAATTATATTAATAAATTAAATAGGAAAAGACTCTGAAATGCAAAGTGATACAAACTAGCTAGAATGGTGGTAGCTTATCTCTAAAGAGAGAGATGTCGGTTACACTCATCCACAAGAAGAAATTACAAGAGGAAAAAATGGCCTTTTAAAACAATGTACTAAACCCTAAATATCCAAAACCCTAACCCTAGGAGATGAAGCACCAGAAGGATTGTGGGCCCCAAGGTGGCTAGTTGACACGTTAACTTCCTGGGGGTGAAACTTTTGCATACAATATCCATTTTGGGTGCATAATATCTTGTTGGAAATATCTAACTGAGAAGTACAATTGTTGGCAAGCTTGGGAATTCCATGGAAACTACTAGCCCCTGAATGGCCAAAAAACCGTTGTTTAAGGCCTCAAAATGGCCCCAAAAGTTTAGGACTTGGAAGACTATAGATAAAAAAAATACCAAGATGGAGAACTGTGTTGAGTTAGTCGAAGATGTGGGTGGACATTGATGTCCACCTAGATCAATTATTCCCCCTTAGGAAGCAATGGTACCCATTGCGTAAATTTCCCTCATTAGATGCAAAAACTTTTATTGAATTTGACTCTTGGTGAGCCACCTGCCTTGGTGAAGAATTTGTCTAGTTTTGAAAACCCAATAGAGTTTCATGTTCTGTTGGAGGGTGCCTTTTTTCTTGGTGTCCATGATTCAATCCGTTGTGTTACATGTTATATTCACCTCAGTGTATCTTGTATTTTTTTGCCAAATGTGGACCATCATATGAGTAGATTATGTGCCTTATTGTACTATGATGAGCCAAGTGTGGTTGTATTTGCACTCATGTATTGTATTGGACCATGATTAGATGTTCTAAGTATTGGTAGAGTGATTATGTGGTATTTACATACCCCATGTGGTTGGTCATGGCTCATCCTTTTAGTACCCATTTCAATATTGACTTTTGTTTTTATGGATATGGTTGACTGCTCCTTGATGCTGGTAATTCTCATCACGCTGATCATTTATGATATGGCTTAGGTATGCAACCATATTGGGGTGGATCTACTAGACACATGATCTAGGAGAGCTCCATCATCTCTTACCCCTTTTTATATGATGTAAAAGTTTTTCACTTTGTAAAGGTTGTCACACCTATGTATAACACAATTATTGTATTCCTAAGCATGGATCCCTCTCTTATGTATTCATTATACTTTGTCCATCTACTATCAGAGATGATTTTTCATATGTTCACTTAGTTTCACGTCTCTTGAGGAAGTGTCATAGTTCTCAAGGTAGTACACATATTTCAAGGAATTACTCACATCCTTCAAGGCACATTTGGGATACTTTTGCATACATGGAAATCCTCTACACATACCACATTGGAAGTCCTAGAACACTCCTCTTATTTCACCATTTTTGGAGGTATCTTCCACATGATTTGAGGCCTAACCCACACATGTGGAGTTTATGACAACCATGTGGGTGTTTTAGGTGATGATTTGACTTGGATATGGATCTTTCTTGCCTTATGGAGCCTCTTTTATTGATTTGAAGTGTTGATCATACCTCAGACACTACTCTTTATGATTCCTTGAACACATTGTGAGGAGGTCATCCACTTTTGAGGTCAGTCTCCACATTTTCAGGAGATCATTCCACTTGGATGGGAGGAACATTGCTTGCTTGGGAGGATACTCCACCTTGTTTTGAGGCCTCCACATCACTCTTTCTTTGGAACGTTGTGCTAGGAGAGAAAATTGGCCCCATTTTTTGTGGGATATTCCTCTCTCATGAGGGTTTTATGTATATATGTGGCATCACTTTATTATGTATTGACTTAGTCTCCTTCTTTTTGTGGATGAAAAGTCTTCTTTGTTTGTCTCCTAGGATAAATTTAAGGAAATGAACTAATAAAGAATGAGAAGGATCATGTAGAATCCTCCTCTATAAATAGAGTCTCTCCTTTCATTCCAAATCATTGTGAATTGTTGGAAATCATTTTTACAAGCCATTAATAGATCACTTGGGTAAGTGCTCAATCTCTTGTCTTGATTTATTTTTGGTTCATTAGCAAGGGTTTTTAGTGTTTTCTGCAATCCATAATTGATCTTGTTGGTGAATAGTTTATCTTGAGGAAAGCCTTCTTGTAGAGCCTTGGTTTTCATGTCTTATATTGATTAGACAAGAGACTATTTGTCCCTAAGGCTCTAGTCTGTCATTCTATATGGAATAACCAAATCTTGGAGGAGCATACTTCTTGACCCCATAAAACCTAAGTGGATATAGGGAACTAAGTCTACTCTCAACAACCAACCACAAAACCATAAAATCCAAAATTTATTTTCTTTATTGTTTTATAAAAGATAAAATTCCAAAAAATATCAAAAGAAAAAACAAACCAAAATATTTATTCATTGTGTGGAGAAAGGTTAATGTTTCGTCTTGCTTTCTAGACATCTTGAATACATGTTTTTTATTCATTGTGTAAACTAACATTTGCCTCATCTTTAGATGCCTAATTATTTACCCTAACAAACTTCCATTCAAGAATCCTATGAAATTCAAGTAATGGATAAAATTCAGAATCTTGAGGAGACTACATAAAAGGTAAGTGTCTAGACATATCTTTAGATTTGAAATATAATTGTAAACTAATAGTTGCCTCGTCTTTAGATGCCTAATTATTTAACCTAGAAAAATTCCATTCAAACATCCTATGCAAGTAAAGGAATGGATAAACTTCATAATCTTGAGGAGAATACATAAAATGTACGTGTGAGGACAAAGCTTTAGATTTGAAACATAATCCCCCTACAAAACTTTCAGAAGAACGAGCATATTTACCTCTTCCACTGCAGTGTAGTGGAAACAATTAATTTAAAAATGTACATCAATGCCATATAGAAGGTAGGAAGTCCAAAATTCTTGGCTCAATAAAAGATAAAATAAAAATCAAGTTACCCCATTAATAGCAAGTTGTTGCATCTAAATAGAACCCATCATTGATGTAAAATCAAGAAGAAACCACAATAATTTAGCAAGAAACATTACCTGACAATTGATTTACATATGATTTAGGTCAATGTATAAAGATATTGTAAAGGGAAAGAGTAAGTTATTGTGAGGCCATCCCCTAGCCATCATAAAATGGAACAAAAATCAATAAATATGTGCATGAGCATAATAAATGATGACTGATGGATGAGGTGGAATTACACAAACATAAAAGCCAATTATATAGTGCAAATATAACACGAGGATTCAAAAATCTTCTCAAGTTTTAAAGAACAAGAGTGAATGTTACTTTCTAGTTAAGGTACACAACAAACAATGTATAAACCTATTTCTTATAGAAGATTGCACATGCACTTGAAGTAGCTAATCTAAGGAATCCTTGTTCAAATTTATGGCCAGAAAAATCAAATCATTACACATTCCCTAAAAAATGCTTATAGGGCAGGAATAATCATTATTACTGACAACACACAATATATGAAAGTTCTTGTGCATAAATATCACACCTCAGGACCTCACGATATGCCTCTAGAGATCTAATGCTGAATAAACCAAATGATCTCGTGAATATGTAGGAAAAGTAATCTTGATCTGCAATGATTATGAGTGCTTTTGTGATAGTCCATTTGAAAATGTAGGTGATTGCAACGTCACTAGAAAAGTAGATTGGGAAGGTCCTAAGTTCACACTGCCAATAGAAATCTAAGATGGTTTTGAGATATTCTAATGCCAAGTTGATATTGCACAAGACAATCCTTGAATTTCCTAAGGAAAATCTCCAGAAATACACTTTTTTCTCATTTCAATGTTATTTCTCTTGTTTGACTATCTCACATAAGAAGTCATTATGCTCTCATCAGTAAAAGGAGAACAATTGGTTTATGATGAAATGGTATCCTTGTAATTTCCATCTTGTACTAATGTCCTACTCAAGGAAAACTTTTGTTTACCTTCATTAATATTCAGTAAATCTAAAGATACATTTTTACTTTTAAATCCTCCTTGTCTCTGACTAGTTGCATCTCTAGGGTCCAAATTATGCCTCTCTGAAGAAAGTTTAATGAATTTAGTGGAACAACACACTTCTTATTTTATGCATGCCTCCAACTTATCCTCTTCACATCTAGAGTTCTCTCTTCCATGACTACGTCAATTTTCTCTGTCAATTTCTCCAAATTGACCGATACAAAACAAAAATAACTCGATCTTGATCCAATCAATCCAAAGAATCAAATCAGGAGCTCAACGTTTACCTAATATCATTCTTTGTGAAAAAATTATTTTAGGTAATCTGTGTATTCTTCTATTCCTCTCCAATGGAGCAGTCATATAATAGATATATTAGTAGTATATTGAATGTGAGTTGGATCCCTCAAGAATAATATTCTTATGATTAAATTAATATTTCAAGTGATGGAATATATGTGTGTACAATGTGTCCACTTCATTCATATCTATCCAACACAAGAAAAGGAATTATATCAATGATTTAGTACTCAAAACAATGAGTCCCACAATATAAAAGAGTTTGAATAGTTTCAGATGATGTCAAAATCATATATACAATGGAGGCTTTGATGTGCGCATATTTCCCAAAGGTTCCATCAAATGATAGGTTTTAGCTTAATTGTTGGAGGAACTCAACTTTTGAGGGTAAACTACCTTAGAACACACTTATTTGTGTATATTATGGAAATGATGTAGTGTTATTCAAAATTGCAATGTTAACCCTCCTCAATAAGGAAGAAGTGCATCACATAGGCCAAGGGAGAAGTAGAATCTGTGCATCGCATAAGCCAAGGGAAAAGTAGAATCCTTAATGACATAGATGTAGAGATGCTCTATTTTGTCTAGAAAACATATACATAAAACTATACACATAATAGAAATCCACCATATATATGAGAGAATCCTATTTTTAACAGTAGAGTAGATGTCATTTGCAGAGGAAACATTGCACTAGAACCAAAACGAACTTTGAAGAGAGGAGACAATTAAAAAAAAGAATGATTAGCCCGAGTCCATTCAACATGTATTATTACCATTATATCATAATTCCCATTTGATAAATTTGGTGAATACCATCTATTCTGTATATATATATTTGATTAATAGCATATGGGAGGAACCCTCCACAGACACAGGTTTTCCCACTTAAGCATCCTATGCAAGTCAAGTAATGAATACAATTCAAAATCTTGAGGAGACTACATAAAATATAAGTGTCAATACAAATATTTAGATTTGAAACATAATCCCCCTACAAAATTTTCACAAGAGAGAGCATCCTGACCTCTTCCATTGCAATGTAGTGAGAATAATTAATTTAAAAACGTGCACCAATGCCATATAGAAGGTAGGAAGTACAATTTCTCAGCTCAATAAAAGATAAAACAAAATTCATATTATCCCATTAATAGAAAGTTGTTGCAACCAAATAGAGCCCATCGTTGATGTAAAATCAACAAGAAACCACAATAATTTATAAGGAAACATTACTGGGCAATTGATTTACATATGATTTAAGTCAATTTCTAAAGATTTTGTAAAGGGAAAGCGTAAATGATTGTGAGGCCATCCCTTGGCCATTGTAAACTAGAACAATACCCCAGTAATTATGTACATGGAAATAAAAAATGATGATTGATGGATGATGTGGACTTACACAAACAAATAAGCCAATTATGCAACACAAATACAATAGGAGGCTTAAAAAAACTTCTCAAGTTTTACAGAACAAGAGTAAATGTTACTTCCCAGTTAAGGCAGACAACAAGTAATGTATAAACCTATTTCTTACAGAAGCTTGCACATGCGCTTGAAGTATCCAATGTAAGGAATTATTGTTCATATTTATGGTCCAAAAAATCAAATCACTACACATTCCCTAAAAAATGTTTACAGAGTGGAAATAAACATTATTACTGACAATACACAAGGTCTGAAATTTTTTGGGCATAAAAACCAGAACTCAGAATATGATGATACGCCTCTAGTGATCCAATGATGAAAAATCCAAAAGATATGGTAAATATGCAACACAAGTAATCGTGATCTACATTTATTATGAGTGCTTATGTGATAGTCCACTTGCAATCGTAGGTGATTTCAAGGGCACCAGAGAAGAAGATTAGAAAGGTGTTAAGTTCACACTAGTAGTGGAACTCTGAGATGGTTTTGAGAGATTATGATGCCAAGTTGATATTGCATAAGCTAATCCTTGAATTTCCTGAAAAAAATCTCCAGAAATAGACATTGTTCTCTCTATTCAATGTTATTTGTAATGTTTGACTATCAGTCTGTCACACATGAGAACTCATTGTGCTCTCATCTGTCAAAGGAGAACACTTGGTTTCCAATGCAATATTATCCTAGTAATTTCTTTCTTGGAATAGTGTCCAACTATTCTTGGACAAATTTGTTTCAGATTCATTAGTTTCCAATAAATCTAAAGATATGCTTTTCCTTTTAAATCCTCCTTGTCTCTGACTAGTTGCATCTTTTAAAGGTCCAAATTATGCATCTCTGCAGAAAGTTCAATGAATTTAGTGGAAGAACTCACTTCTTCTTTTATGCATGCCTCCAACTTATCCTCTTCACATCTAGAGTTCTCTTCTTCCATGACTATGACAATTGTCTTTGCCAATTTATCCAAATTTTCCCAATACAAAACAAAAATAACCCAAGTCTTGATCCAATCAACCAAAGAATCAAATCAGGAGATGAGCTTTACCTACTGGAATTCGTATTCAAACATTTATTTTAGGAAATCTATATATGATTATAATCATCTCCAATGGAGTAATCAAATAATAAATATATTAGAGATATAATGAATGTCAGTTGGATCCATCAAGAATCATATTCTTATTATTAAAGCAATCTTTCAAGTGATGGAATATATGTGTGTACAATGTGTTTGGTTCATTCAGATCTAACCAACACCGACAATGAAATTATAACAATGATTTAGTACTCAAAACAATGAATCCCACAATAGGAAAGAGTTTAAATAGCATCAGTTGATGTCAAAATCATATACACAATGGAGGCTTCGATGTGGGAATATTGTCAAAAGATGGCATCAAAGGATAAATTTTAGCTTAATTGTTGGATAAACTCAATTATGAGTGCAAACCACATTAGAATACACATGCTTGTGCAGATTATGCCATTGATGCAGAGTTATTCAAAATTTGAATGTTAACCCTCCCTAGGAAGGAAGAAGTGCATTGCATAAGCCAAGGGCGAAGTAGAATCTATGCATCACATAAGCCAAGGGAAAAGTAGAATCCTTGAAGACATATATATAGATATGCTCTATTTCATCTAGCAAACATATACATAAAACTATACATAGAATATAAATTCACCATATAAACGGGATAATCCTAATTTTTATAGTAGAGTAGCTGCAATTTGCAGAAGAAAAATTGCACTAGAACCAAAATGAACTTTGGAGAGAGGAGATGATTTAAAATAAAAAGAATGACTAACTCAAGTCCATTCAACTCCAAGACCTATGCCTATGGCATCTCATTCCAAGAAAAAATTCTTATTAAAGTTGGGCAATGTTAATACTAGAGTAGTGCACATGGCATCCTCAGTGAACGCTTGTGCTGCTACATCACTCTAGACAAAGGAATTATTTTTAAGGAGTGAAGTTAGGGGAGTTGCAAGTTTTCCATAATTTTTCACAAATTTCCTATAGCAGCCTATAAGTCCTAAGAATCACCTCAAAATATTTAGTGTTTTGGAACGGGGCCAATCTTCTATAGTCGTCACTTTCTTGGGATCAAATCTCACTATCTCTTGAATTGCAATGTGACTCAAATATTCGACCTTGGGAGCCCCAAAAGAACATTTGAAGTGCTTCATGAATAATTAGTTTTCTCTCAAGAGTTGCAAGGACTTATCAACAGGCTCTTTGTGTGATTCCCATGATTTACTATAGATCAAGATATCATCGAACAAGAATAACACAAAATTGCATAGAAAGGGTTTGAAAATCTTGTTCATGAGGCTTTAGAAAGTGGATTGAGAATTACAAAAATTGGAAGGAATCACTAGAAGCTCATAATTAAATTCATGTGTTATGGAGGCTATGTTAGGGATGTTTATCTCCTTCATCTTGATTCGGTGGTAGCATGAATGCATATCAAGATTATAAAAAATACTTGCTCCATGAATTTCATCGAGGAGATCATCAATCACCGGGCTGGGGAATTTTTCCTTGATCATCAACTTATTGAGAGCCCTAAAATCAGGACACATGCACCAAGTGCCTTCCTTCTTTAACACCTTGACTATTGGTTATGAGTAAGGGATTGTATTTGGATGTATGGCCCTCTGATATGAATTGTATAGAGAATGACATGAAAGGCAGGAATAGGAAACATACAAACAAAAATATTGCAGTGAGCATAGTAATAAATTGAAAACCCAAATTCTATTAATAAACGAAATAAGAAAGGACTGTGAAATGCAAAGAAATACAAACTAGCTAGAATGGTGGTATTTTATCTCTGAGGAGAGGGGTGTCAACTATGATCATTTGCAAGAAGACATTACAAGAGGCCGAAATGGACTCTTAACACAAATTACTAAACCCTAAAGATCCAAAACCCTATCCCTAGGAGACGAAGCACCAGAAGGATTGTGGGCCTCAAGGTGGCTAGTTGAATTGTCAACTTCTCGAGGGCACAAATTTTGTGTATAATATCCATTTGAGGCGCATAATAGCTCGTTGGAAAGATCTAACTTAGAAGTACAATTTTTGGCAATCTTGGAAATTCCATTGAAACCATCAACCTTGGAATGGCCAAAAACATTGTTTATAACCTCAAAATGGCCCTGAAAGTTTAGGACCTGAAAAGGTATAGATAAAAAAACTTCTAAGGTGGAGAATTGTGTTGAATTAATGGAACAGGTGGGTGGACACCAATGCCCACTTGGATCAGTTCTCCCCCCTTAGGAATAAATGGTCCCCATTGCATTAAGTTACCTCATTAGATGAAGGAAATTTTGTTGAATTTGACTCCTCGTGAGTTACTTTGCTTGGTGAAGAAGTTGTCCAACTTTGAAAACCTGGTGGGGTTGGTGCCTCCTTCTAGTTGGTGCTAGAGAATTGGGAATTTTGTGCTTCCTATGAATGTATTCTTGATATATATATATATATATAAATAGTCCGTGATTTTCTCCCATTTTGGTTTCCACATAAATTCTGGTGTATTGTGTATATGATGTGATATTGTTAAATTCTACTACTTATGATTATATGATGATGATATATTGAATGCAATCATAAATGGTATACTGCTGATAAATTTGAAGTTTATATTTTGATTGAAATTGGTAAAAAGTGCTCATACTGATTCACCGCCCCGCCCGCTCCCATCTCAGTATTCTAAGAAAAATAATATCATCAACATATACTACAATAATTAATAGGTCATTACCTTCATCCTTGATGTATAATTTGCTATCAGTCGTTCCCTTTTAAAAACCTTGCTGGTGCAGCTACTTGTCGAGTCTATAATACCAAGCTCTTGGAGCCAATTTTCGCCCATACTAGGCTTTATTTAATTGAAAGAAATAAAACTATTTGTCAATCAGCTGAAAACCCTCTAGTTTCTCCACATAAACTTCTTCCTGTAGGTCACCATTCAAAAATGTTGATTTTACATCCATTTGATAAACTATGAATTTTCTATAGCACATCATGCAAACATTAACCATTAACAATTCGATTCATCATCACAAAAAACCATACACAAAACAAAATGATTTTTAGGTGGAAACCAAAATGGGAGAAAGCCATAGAATGATTTTTCAATATCATGTTAATATTAAATTCATAGGTTCACCAACTTTCAATATTCTCCAGCACCATCTGGAAGGAGGAACCAACCCCCTGATTTATAGGCACCAACCTGAAGGAAGCTCCAACTCCCTGATTTACCAACACCGACGGGAAGGAGGAACCAACCCCATGGCTTTACCAAATCCAAATACAAGGAAGCACCCACTCCCTAAAGAATATGCACCAACCTGTTGAATGAAGACACTGATCCAGGTGGATATTGGTGGCCACCCACCTATTCCAGCTGGCTCCTCGTGTCCGTTTTTTATTCAACGTGTCTTTCTGTATTTCTTTATAATTGTGAGTTCTACACTTTTGGGGTTGTCTGAAGCCTCACACATTCTCTAGGTGGATACGGGTGGCCTCTCGCCTAATCCAACTGGCTTATTTTGTATGTTTTCATGTCAACACATCTTTTTGTACTTCCAGGGCTATTTTGGGGCCCTAAATGTTGTTTTCTTTACTTGCCACAGTCAAATTGTAGAAAAAATTAAAGTCTAATGGCGGAATGCGTAGATCTTTGAAATACCTGTCCAACGGGCTATCACATGCCTAAAACGAAGGTCGTATGCAAAAGTTACGACCCTAGGAAGTTGAGGTACCAAATTACACCAACTTACCCATAGGGCCCACATGACTTTTGGCATTTCACTTTCTAGGGTTAGGTTTTTGGATGTCTAGGGTTTTGGAATTCATCATTAATATGAAAAGGGACTCTAGAGCCTCATTCTAATCTATTATTTTCAGACGGATGCACGCAACAACAATATCTCTTCTCATAGATAGCTACCACCATTCGAGCAAGTTTCATTTCTGCAGTTTTACAGTTTCAACCTATTTCATTATTTAATAGAAGATATTGTTCATTGGATATTTGTGTTATTCTTCCTATCTCTATATTTATTGTATTCAGTTTGGTAATTAGTTCATTCCGCTCCTAAATCTAGATCAGACACCAATCTTCTCAATTGAGCACCAACTCAATAAGATATCACCAATCGAAGATCTTCATACACATAGTACTTCTGACTTCACCTGCATGCTTATTCCATAGATAATCCTTCAAACCCTAACAAGTTTCATAGAATCATTACTATAATGTAATAGTTGATGGAAGCATCGATTGAATATAACATCCATTCATGACAACGTCCACTAAAGTCAACATCCACCCACGGTAATATCATGACAACATTACAACTCAAATCTGCAAACTTGTAAGATTCACCATGAGCTCAATTTTTCGTTTCAAATTTTGAAACTTGGACCTAATACATTAATATATATTCTCCTTATAATTCAACAAGTGGAATTCAATTTGGACCTACCAAGCTTCATATATATATATATCTCGAACACCTATTTGGGACTAGTTTTTGGATTAGTCACAAACCCTAACCTTCAACAAGTATAACACTGTACTCTGTACTTTGTCACAAATTTGAAACTTGTACCCAATATTCTTAGATATATTCTCCGAAATTCCTCCAATTTTCTCTCCTTTAATCATCCCCCAAAAATGTTATAGCGAAAATGACAAGATAACTCGTTTTGAAGAAGAAAACTCTAGTTTTAAAAACCTCAACTTCCACTGAGTATAAGTCGAAACCTGTAATGAGTCAAGACCCAAAATTCGTACCCAATATTCTTCACTATATCTTTTGAAATAAATCCAATTTTTTCTATATCAATCGTTCTAGAAAAATAGTTATATCAAAAATTCGAAGATGACCTTCAAAGAAAAACCGTAGAACAAATCTTTACAAGACTTCATATTCCTTTCAAAATTTTCCATTCTTAAGATAATCCCTTAGAATTTTATTCACACTATAAAGACACCCCAAAACTATGAGCACACCTCAGACTTGATCAGTTCATTGGTTTCACTAAAACTGCAAAATTCTATCATGTATTTATTGTAATGTTGTTCCCCAAAATTAGCTAAGCCGACCTCAATTTTATGGCTAGGTTGTTGGACGAAAAAACTCATATCTCCTCATTCCTACAAAGTTATAGGCACATTCATATACCATTGGAAATGTCTCAGAATAAACTTTCCAACTATGTAACATGTGCACCCATTTGATTTATTTATAAAGAGTAAAATTTCCCTCAAAGATAGGGTATCCATGTTGACCAAAAATAATACTTTCAACTATCTCCATCTTGCAATCTTTATCTTGGAAATCTGTAGGCTTGTAATATTTATCTTAGGTCCATCTTGTGGACTCCATTTGTGTACAACTCAAATTGGGCACGTGGAAACAAGCACATGTTATCTCATCCCGTGAGGGCCATGCTTAAAAGCTACACCATAAGGGGATCACTTTGAAGCAACATAAAAGCATGCTAATGTGTCTCACTATGGGAAAAAAAGAAAAAAACATTGAAATAAAAGAAACATAAGAAAAGTTTCAAACCAACGTATTAATCAATTTACCGAGCCAAAAAATAACAAATTATAGGTAGGATTGGGAATTTTAGGGGAAATATTTTCACACAAATAAAGACGTTCATGCAAATCTATATACACCAAAAGTTTCGACGAACATGTATTGAATATATATTGTATACACCACAAATTATGGCGAACATGAATTCAATTGAACAATCCATGTGAATGAATTAAATATATAATGTATACACCAAAAGTTCGAGTGAATATGAATTCCATCGAACAATCCATGTGGATGACAAACAAAAATTTAACTCTCTTTAAAACATTTAGTAATATAACTTAGTATAATATGTTTTACATTTTTTTAAATAATCGTGATAATCATGGTAAAATATATATATATATATATATATATATATTCTTTCATTCTAAAAAATTATTTAACTAAGACCTTCCACACAATTATATATATATATATATATATATATATATTCCTTTCCTTTTAAAAAATTATTTAGCTAAAACCTTCCATGCAATTATATATATATAATCTTTCATTCCAAAAATTAGCGTAAAGCCTTCCACACAATTATATATATAAATAGTTTGACCAAACCCCTTCAATGTAAGAACTCGTTACAGCACGTGATTGGTTCTAAAATGCCTTCGAACGAACTCCTTCCCTGTAAGAACTCATTCCACCACATGATTGGTTCGTCTCAAATGCCTTCGAACATAAATAGGAGGTTTTGAGCGAATAGATTAAATTGAATGACTTTCCACAGGGATGGTAATATCGAACCTAGGTTTTAGGTTCGGGTGCTATGGTATATGGTTTGGCAATGTAACTCCCTCCATAGAACCAGTTTTCATGAAGATATTCTATCTTTATGGCTTTAGAAAATATATATCTTTTGTTAAAAAAATTCGATGAGTTGATTTTGAATATATAATTTTTTTTTGATTTTTTAATATGTTTTATATTTATATTTATTACATCTTTAATAATATAAAATATGTTATTATAAATTTATTCAAATCATTTATTATAAAAATTCAAAATATATCTTTAATAAAATAAAATAAAATGATTTTAGCATTCCTTTATATGTTCTTAACAAACTTTTATATATATATATATATATATATATATATATATATATAATGGTTATAAATACTTAAATTGGTATTTTTTTTATTGAGCTTTGACATATACATAAAAATTATTATTTATATTAATATTTTAATAATAATTTTAAAATATGATGAAAAATAATAAAATAATTGTTTAACAAATTTGAGAGTGTTTACAAGATTTTTTTTAAAGAAATTGGAATTAAAAAAATAAAATGGATATGGAAATGAGGATGGTGGTTTTGTCATTCCTTAAAATATGTGTGAAATAATAATGAATGACCTTTAAAAAATGGAATAACTCACATAAAAATATATGTTAAATTTGAGAAAAAATACCATATAAAAACTTATTCAAATTGAAAAGTTTTATTTTCTTATACTATCGTCTAATTCTTAATGATTTTGTAGATTTACGAGAAAATATTTAGATTCATCTTTTTTTATAAAAGTTCATCGCCACAAAAGTGGAAAAAATGAAACACATTAGCATGCTTTGATGTCAAGGCTCCTTCAAGGCACTTCAAGGCTTCTTCAAGTGGAAACATCATTACTACTTTAGGGTATTTTTCAATTTTATTTGAAATTCACTTGTTCTCATGGCTTGACTACTACATGTTGGTTTCTCTAGGCTTCATCAACATGTCTTTGGCTTCTTCTCTTGGCTTCATGGATTCATGGATTCTTTACTTGGATTCATGGCTTCAAGGCTTCTTCACTTGGCTTCATGGATTCAACAATCAAATAATCTCAAGGCTTCTTTACTTGGATTCATGGATTCAAGGCTTGTTCACTTGGCTTCATGGATTCAATACTAAAAAAATATCACTTTTTCACTGACACATCATCATCATCACTATTTCTTTGACATCAATGAAAACATTTTCTCAACACAATAAACCCTTTCAAGTTTATTCATGGTTGGATATAAGAAGATGAATGTGTTAAACTAGTTCGCTTCAAAACGAAACACTTTGATGCTTCTTCTAAGGAGTCTATTGGTATTCATCATGCTTCCAACCTCAAGGTAATGCAAAATATATTTTTCTCTTGGGCTTATGAGAAAAGGATAAAATTTGAACAAATTCTAACCTCAATTGAAGATCAAATTCCAGATCTTTACAACTTTGATATTGATGGTGGTTTAGATGAGGCTTCTAGAAAGAAAAAAAAAGGGAATTAGAAAAAAATAAAAGGAATTTATTACCATAGAAAGAATTAATCTAGAGGTAAAAAAGTGCAACCCTATGGTCAACCAATTCCCTAATGAAAATAATTTATTTTTCATAATTTTGCAAATCATAGGAATAATTTTAATACCATATGGGAAATGAGGAAAGATTATGGATCTACAACAATGTATTTTAAATATTTCACTAAGTTAAGTGTGGCTCTCTTTAATGGTATTTATATGGAATATGGAGGAACCAATATCATAGAAGTGGTGGAAATGACCACCTTCTTCCCTATATTTATCGATGAGGCAACCAATACAAGGATGATGGAAGAGATTTCAAAGGAATAGATAAAATGATTCCTCCATAGTTTCCAAAAGGACAAAATACTAAACCTAGATGGTTGGACAAATGATCTAGGTGGATCTCAGTGGCCACCCACCTATTCCAACTGGATCAAAACAGTTTGTTGGCAATTTACTATTTTTAGCAGTTTTTCGGGTCCTAAATTTACGGGGCCATTTTGACGGCCTAAACAACGTTTTTTTTCACGATCGGGAACCACAATGATAGCCAAAGACCCTAATTGAGCCCCCAAAATGAATTTCCTTGTCGATACCTTTCCAATGAGCTATCGTGCACCCAAAACGAAGATCGGATGCCAAAGTTACACCCCAGAGAAGTTGATACATCAAACTACGCAAAACAAGATCCACAAAACTGTTGGCTTTTCATCTTCCAAGGTTAGGGTTTTGGATTTTTTTTATGCTAAAAAGGCCTTTGGGCCTCATTGTAATAAAATTCTCGCAAAATTTATTGAGGCATGGAAGAGCACGACACAATAGGACTAAGTGGCTCGAGACGAGCCACATGTGAGTGTTGGGGGCATGTTGGGCAGATAAGTCGAATAGAGAATAAAGAGAAGAAACGACGCGCAGAGAAAAGACACATGACCAAGAAGATCAAGAAGGAAGAGAGAAGAAGAGGGGAGATAAGAAGGAACAAGATCCTGTAAAATTCGGGAAAACCAGTCGAGCATGAGCTATATCCATCTCAACATGAGTTTTCACCAATGGAGCAGGAGTGGGAGACAACCCTTTCTGAGTTGGCAAGAAAACCTCAGGTAAAAGGGAAGAAAGTAGATAATTGAAGGAGGAGGCTAGAGAGAATTGAGAATATTCAGAAGGAAGTTCAGAGGTCGAAGTGATAATGGAAATCATAGAGTAATTCATGTGATTGTAGGATATTCTATGAAAAGAATCCATAAATGTAACCAATGGATTCTATATTGAAAATCTATTGTAGCGCAAAGCGCACCAAAATACCTTAACTATAATAAAAAAGAAAATATTTGTGGACGTATCCTAGGAGGGGGTGAACCATGATAAACTTTGTGTCGAGTTATGCTGTGAAATGGTTATTCATGTTTATAATAGGTTAAATCATGTATGCATGATGTTGATCTCTTCTTTTCCTATGATGAATGTATATATTTAATGATAATGTTGAAAGATTCATGCGCAATAATGTTAAATGTATGTTTAATGGTTAATTGATATGAATTTAACCTGATACATATAACGAATCAAGTAATAGGGACATATTAACTAGAATACAATGCACGAAAGGGCCTATTAAATATGGTAGAGTGTGTCTTCCTTCATTCCCCCACCGCTGTAGAATCTTGGTTCTTGCAGTCCCCATAAAGATACCTCAGGTGAGACTTTTCTTGCTCACAGGTGATGCCAAAAGGGTTGGTCTCTAAAGGGTTTTGTTGGACAACTTACTCTGAACCCAGGGTCTTTAACCTATTCGCATGTGCACCAACAATTGGTTATATCTAAAAATTATGTTGATTTGTATTGGTTTTTGGTCCTCATTGTAAATTGGGTCATGGGATGTTTGACCTCAATTTTCTTTACAATATTAATCAATGCATCTGCCTCGAATTTTTTTAAACCATCAAAAGGGCTCAGGTAGGGATGTCCCTTGGCTCCACTACTATTCTTGATTGGAGTTTAAGGTCTCAACGAGGATTTACTAGAAGCCAAAAGATTGGGTTCACTTAAAGGTGTATTTATTGGTAGCTCCCTTTAATTGTCTCATTTCATTTTTGTGGATGATTTTTTAGTTTTCTACAAGGGTTCTTGTAGGGTTATATGAAAGTTCAAAGAAGTTCTAGATTTATATTATGTTTCTACTGGGATAAAAGTGAACATGCATAAATAATCTATCTCTTTCTTTGGAGTAGATACAGATTAAATTAGGTTACTTTTACTACCTTTTCCCTATCAACAAGTTGATTTTCAAAGTGGCTTTAAGTATCTAGGTTTTTTTTATAAAATCCAATGATTATGGTATTCATGACTGGAAATGGCTCATAACGAAGGTGGAAAAAAAGGATCAATCTATGGTCAAATAGATGACCATCTAGAGGTAGCAAACTGATCTTGGTGAAATTAGTGTTGGAAGCCTACAATCAATTGATATTCCTTGGCTTACATCCCCAAAGGGGTTCTTGAAAAAATCAAGAAGGAAAGTTTGAAATTCTTGTGGTATGGGAATAGAGAGAAAAAATGTATTCCATTATTCAAATGGAAAGCTATTTCTAAACCCAAAGATATGGGGGGTTGGGGCCTTAAAATATTCATCAATGGAAAGTCACTTGCAACTTAGAGCTTATGGAGCTTCATATCCAAGGATGAGTTGTGGAAATAGATCATTTTCCAAAAAAAAAATCATCGTTATATCAATAGAGGTTTGGACTAGAAGCCAAACTAAAAACACTCATAATGCTTCTATAGTTTGGAAATGTATGTTTTTATCCTTTCCTTTGATAGGGAATTGGCTAGCTTGTAAGGTTAGGAAATGGACAAAAGGATATATTTTGAATAGATCCTTGAGTGAGATGCAGATATCATCATAACTTATTAGTACATTTGGTTCATTCTCTGCATAGGGAAGGTGTATTATTTGGCTCAAACAACCTCATTTGAGCACACTTTTATATGGTAGCAAGAACGGAAGAGGGTTGAACAAATTGGTTAAAAGAACTTGAAAATGATCAATGCGAGGTCTATACAACACTATTAAAGGTGAGTCACATTCCTATCAAAGGGACATAGGATTAGCTAATATGGTAAAAGAATCCTACTTTGAGGTTTACACTCCAAAATTAGAATACAAGTGTATGTCTATTTTGGATAGACCCAAGTATATGCAATGGCGGTGGAAACAAATTTGGAAGATTGGATCTCCTCTAAAAGTTCATATATTTATGCAGTTGGCTATAGGGACAAAACCCTCTCTTAGGATATCCTACATGGAAGGAAAATGCATGGACCAAGTAGATGCCCCTTGTGTAAATAAGAGCTTGTAACTATTACTCTTCTTCTCATCTCTTGCTTATAAACTAGGCTTATGTGGGAAGAAATGAGCCTTATATTTGGAATAAAAGAACAACTAGCAAGGGGTATGTATGGATGAACACTTCACAATATGATAAAAAAGTTATGCTATAAAGGATTTTAAATCCCTGCAAATAATTTTGGCTCATGGAACATGGTTGGCTAGGAATGCCTCCATTTTTTAGGACATATCCATGCTTCCTTTTTAGTGTGCAATGCAAGATAAGTCCATTTTCTCAAGCTATAAAATGGTCTCAATATCACTCCATAGAGGATTTTATCCCATGATTTCATTCACAAATCTAGTTTAATGGGGAGTATGGTTGATAGGTCCAATTAAGGCACCCTGCCTCACTTTGAGGTAGGTGGCATCTTATACTTCAATGAATCCCACTTTGTTAGTTTTAAAGAAGGCTTTGAGGGGATGTGGGGAGGCAAATAACTTCATTACACTATTGGCTATAAAAGTGTTGTAAAGAATCACTATAACTAGAGGAGTTTCAATTCTTCATGGGTTTTTAGATTCTTTGTTGGTTATCAACACGTTAAAAGGTGCATATAGAATGGAAAATTTGGTGTTGTTCCCTAAAGTTAAATATTTGTTTTTAGTCAATTTTCCTTTGCTCAAATTTGCATAGAAACTAACACTAAAGTAGACTCTCTCTAAAAGGAAGGTCTCTGATTGGTCGTTAGTTCATGCATATGGAAGGAAACAAAGGGATGGGTCTATGCTACATGAATCCTTCTTTCCTCTTTTTGATTAAGAGGCAATTTTCTTGTATAAGTTTTCAGTTTGCTATCAAATTAGTTTATGTTTATTGTGTTGTTGTTGAGGGTTTTCAAAGGCTTTGTTCTATCAAATTAGTTTATGTTTATTGTGTTGTTGTTGAGGGTTTTCAAAGGCTTTGTTCTACCTGTTTAGATGATCCTTTTAAATCTTGTCTAAGTATTCTACTTATCATTTGAAGAATGATGGATGCATATTGGACCGATCTACTTTGCAATCTAAAAGCACGGTTTATTTTTGGCCTCTGTGGGAGGAAGCAATTCCTTAATTTAGTGATTCTTTTAATGGGAACTCGGGGATTAGGTTTTTTGGTTGTTTCTCTTTTGAGAATCATATTGTTTTCTTTTGAGAATCCTATTGTTGACCTTGTCTGGAGAGAATAAGATATATCCATTTTAATCATAGATTATTATATATGTCGACATAAAAAAAACCATACATATAAACTTTCAAATGATTAAAAAATAATAAACTTTCAAATGATTAAAAAATAATGAATCTATGTTTTTTTTATTTTTATTAATTAGTGTATTGCATAGCCAAATCAAAACCGTATATAAAACATATCATATCCAAAATAATTTATAAGGACGTCTAAATGCATCTATGTGCTTTGGATCCACATATATATCCCAGGATACACAGATGCAACTACACTCCAGACATTGTAGTAAACAAGCTCTCGGTAGTGATTGTCCCTTGCCCAAAACATACTGCATTTTTACCCAAAAAAGATTCAGGGATCTTAGTCAGTAAAGTCCTCGCTAGAGGAAAATTGCACTACTTCTCTGAGTGGAATTGAGGGATTTCAGCAACATTCTGTTTCCAATCTGCGATGTGTTTGCTGATTCTGTATTGGCAGAGGCACTTAGGGTAGCAAGCAACGCGATTTTCTTGTTGGTGACAATAGTTGCCACTAATCGTGAACTTTCTAAGTTCATTGGATGCTCTAAGCATTGGCTAACCGTTCCGTCACTAAGTAGGTTGATCACCGGATTGATCACAACAGAATAAGAGACGAGCATAATAAGTAACACTTTTGACTAGTACATAATTGATCTTATCCCTATATCAGCTATAGATCTCAAAGATCACCATACTATGCACTAAAACTTTAGGCCACCTTTACTAAAATTCGGTATTGAAGAATACACACACTCAACAAAACTAAACAACTGAAACACATGTATTCTCAGGTACCCGACTGATGCAAGAACTTGTGAACGCTGAGTCGTACCGTATTATTTCGGCGGATATCTTTTGATTATTCAGGTTCTGGTTCTGATTCCCTCTGGCCTGCCATTTTGTCAGCAGTTGTGGGCAGTCCTTCCGTAAGTACATGTGGAATGGGCCTTTGATAACCAAGCCATTATCAACTTTAAAAAAACCGAGATGATATTTGAAGTCGGAGACCTGAAAATGACGGAGTAGTCTAACTCGGGAGTAATATTTTCTTTCAGTTTATTTTTTCAGTCAGAAAATATGTCTAAATTCAAATAGATTTTCAAGAACTTTACATGGATCAAAGTTCCATACATTTCATAACTTTAATTACAAGGCTTTTTTCTCATTTTAAACCAACCTAGATGCTTAGAAAATCTATCAGATTTCTAAATTGATCAAAAATTTAAAAACGAACTGCCAAAAAAACCTGTCTGAGAGGGAAGATCGCTCCCGAGTTAGCCCACTCCGAAAATGACTGCACCCTTAAACCCAAAGGGAGGAAGGCGGTACATAGAACCAGCGTGGGGCGATGAAATGAATCACCTGTACAACATCACTGCAAGGATGGACGATTAGGTTAACCCCACAGCATACGGCGCACTGAGTTGGAGAGCATATGAATCATGTTGGATTCGCGCTATCATGGTGATGATGACACAACCCTTCGGCAACCTCCATTGTTTCCGAATGTAACCATGTTTCTTAGTGAATACCCAATCTCGATAGCTTTCTTCACTCCAACTTGTTTGCCGTTGGGAATGATCCGAGTGAATAGCGCCCCATATCTGGCCTACAACATAGCGAAGTTTCCCCGTTTCCATTAGCTCTGTTAAGCAATCCATGAAAAACAGAGAAAATCCATACCAATTTCTTCTCGGCCACAAATGATAGGAGAATTGGGTGACTGGGGTTTTATAATGATTTGCCTTCCTCTTCCTCTTTTTGTGATCTTTGATAGCTTGTTCTTCACAGTTGGTCCATTCACTATCATTGGTTCTAGCCATTGCAAACCGTATTAAAGCTGCAAAACCATTGACGACCAAGAGTAAACAGAAGAAGCAGGAGCTGGGTTTAGGACGCCATAGTTTCCGCCATTTATCAGAGAAAGTGTACTTCTATTACGCTATTACGAGCAGGAGCTACATAAATTCACATTATGAAGTTGCGCAATTCCAGATATAGAAAAGAAAAACGCCATATAATTGCACTTGTGAACGCTACACATATTTATATTTATAGAGAGAAAAACATAAAAAGCAGTCGGTAGGGGATAGTGAAGGATTGCGTGTTCGTAAAAGTACTCGCTACAAGAAAGTGATGAATGTGTGTTCTGATCAATTTGACGTTGACAGGTAACAGTCCATCACACCGGAAATCGTAAGTTAGCTGTGTCTGAAGCGTGATACGTAAAGTGGTTAAGCTACCAGTATGGATTAAGAATCTATTTAAGTTTTGATATTTTATGTTTCATTTTGATATTAAATTTATTTATAAATAAATTGATTATTACAACTCAATTTGGTGACTCTACTTTTAAATTATATTATTATTATTACAAACCAGTTATTTTTAAAAGTTTTTAGAAAATTTAATTACATTAATTAAATCCACTTTACTTACTTTAATGTGTCAAATTCATTTACAACTGCATTTAAAGGACACCATAGGTTATACAATTTATTAATGAAGTTACATGCAGGGGATGCAGAAATTCACATTTTTTGCTGGCACAATTGATAATTGTCTGGCACATTAATTAGTCATTTTAATTTTGACTGTTCTGTTACAATGATTCTGGTATTAAAATGAATCTGTTTTATTCGCTGGGAATTTCGGTGATTCTTGTATTAAAATAAATCTTCTTTTTTAAGGAATTTGTGTGAATTCGCCGGGAGTTTCGCTGATGATTAGAGTTTTATTAGAAGTACGATAACGTGCTATCAATTTTTTTTCTCAAAATAATGACAAATCAAATTTAAAATTTCTAACTTTTTGAATACTCCCTCATTTCTAACCTTCTAACTTTCTAACCTTTTTGAATACTCCCTCATTTCTAAATTTCTAACCTTTTTAAATACTCCCTCATTTCACATTCAAAATTTCTAACTTTTTATTTTTCTAATCACTCATCATTTCTAACCTTTTTGAATAGTCCCTCTTTATCAAATTTACCTTTTTAGGATGTGAATTAGAAAGAAGCATATTTTTTTTTTAGGATTACATTTTTTTTTGACAATAATACTTCATATTTTTTTTTGTTTGAGTTGAGGATTTAGTTCCCAAAAATCCTCCTATATCAAAAATAGACTATATTTCTATATATCCAAATTGATATTCTAAATTTGGATTTAATGGATTATTACTCTTAGGGCATGTCACATTAAGGATTCTTTACTTATCTATGAAAACTTCCATTTGATCTACTTGAAATACATTGATTTTGAATTTAAGAAATTTTGGGGGTTTTTTTGGAATTATTTTTTGGTCAATGTGTTTTTGCCCATTCTAAGCTAATTCACATTTAAGAATTAAGATTATAATTTAATATGGGTTAATTAAATTTATGGATGCTATTGAGTGCCTAAATCTTGTGTTGTAAATGGAGAAGTTAATACAATGATATAAAGAGAGAAGCAACTTTTAGATAAGGTGATTCTCTAGGTTAAATTATTTTCCTTAAATATTTGTTTACTCTATGTGTGTGTCATTATTATTTTTTATGTTTTAGATTATAATAGTACTGTTTTTTTTGCACATGTCTATCAAACTCTTTAAAAGATAACTCACTAAGATGAAGGAATACTAAAAGAAAATAAAAAACCTACATGATTTTAAGTATATAAGAAAAATAAAACACCAGCATTATGTGAAAAAATTGACTCATATTTTTTAGGTCTTAGCAATACTTGACGATGACATTATTTGCTACTTGACGATGACATTATTTGCTACTTGACGATGACATTATAGTAGGAATAGTAGAGAACTAGAAAAAATAAGGATAGGGTTCAACTAACTAAGATGGAATAGAAAAGAAAATAAGAGTTTTAAGAAGGACAATGCAAGGCTTGTAATTGAAAAGAAAGGAAAGAGAGTCCTAAGGGTTATCTTGTTGGAGCGCAAAGCACATGTCTACACAAGGAAAACAACATTAGAAATTTCAGGCAAGTGTGACTCAAGCAGTAACTATCAGTTGTTCAATGCAAGACACATTTGTTTCTAGCAAGAAACAAGGTCAAAGACAAAACATTGGGGAATAACTATAATTGAAGTAAAGGTGACAATAGAAAGATGACTATCTTATGAAGACTCAGATAATGCAAATAAATAATTGTATGCAACTGTCTCATATTCTTCTTTTTCTTTCTACTAATACATAGGTTTCCAATTTTAATGGAAAATAAAACATCAGTAAAAATTAAAAATTAAGGTAACTTCAAAATTTTATGCAAATACATAAGCAATTAAAGAAGGTGTTATTTCATGAAATTTGAAGGCATATTTCACATTAGTTCCAAGAAACTCTATCCTAAGTGATGTTTCTTGTTTAAAAATTACTCATAACCAAAATATAGACATAAATTCCCAATACATGTATCAAATCTAATCAATGGTTTCAAATTTAAAGAGTATTTCTAATTTGAAATGGTAGTAGGGTAGCTATTTTTAAAACCCTTCACAACATTTTGACATTCTTATTTTATATCTTTGCATTATTCATAGCTTAAGTATGAACTAGTCATGAGAAGGGATGAACATGGAGATGAGGATATGTATACCTTTTTCCATGTTTCCCTATAATTTTCAACATGGTATTAACATCTTTTGAAACCTAGAGATTTTGATGAATCAAACTACACTTTTACATGTGTTTCATTTCATTTCCATTGAAGCTAATATGGGTAGAGTTAGTAAAGTAAAAACAAAGTGGTTTTGACACAACTTAATTAACATGAAAATAAAATGGGTCCTAGAAAACCACGAGGAAACAACATGTGACCAAGAAGAAAGGAAAGTTTACAACAATTCCAGTAATGGGATGAAAAGGTAGGTTGAGGAAGAGGCACGAAACCCGAGTAAACCTAGACTCCAGGAAGTGAAAAAATCCAAGAGTCTTGACTGCTAGAAGAAACCTTGCACCAAGAAATAGAGGATCAAGGGTCAAGTTCCACATTTCTTGAAACACCCATGAGGTGCTTATGTTGTGGGTGCAAGTGAAAGAACTCCATGAGATTTAAAATAAATACCACTAGTAGCAATCTCATACTTCACCTATGTACTGGACAAATTTTTTTGGCTCGAAACCTAGGTAATTCATTAAATGTTTTATTGACTCTAAGGATAGAAAGAATATTTTATTTAAAAAGCCATATTTTCTATAAAACTTGGGAAAAGAAAAATACCCATCTTAATACAATCCATCTCCACAAATTTCATCTCTAACTAGAAGTTAGTTGTAAGTCATGATCTTTGACTAAGGTACCCACTTGTCAAACCTTTTGAATTCTATGGAATAACATACAATGTAGGCTCGGATGTAAGAATATCTCATGTGACCACAAACTACAAGGAGCCCTTGTTCCTAAAAATTCCTCAAGTGGGATTTCCTACCATAAGATATAATGCTTATGTACAAACAATATTTCAATCCCAATCCTCTTAGGCCCCTTCCACAATCACATAAGAGTAGCTACAAAATATCCACCAAACTAAAGAAACAACACACATCTCTATATATTCCCCAAAATGCTTAAAACACAACAAAATAAGGCCATCCACTTTGTACTCCAATCACATAAACATAATCTAAGATCTAATGTAATAAATAAATTAATATCCACTTCATTCCAAAACTCTGGCTACCCACCCACTTTGACATGCATTTCAAAACAACCCATGGATATATAAAAATTCAATCCCAATGTACTCAACTAAACACATATCTGACCATCCCATGAAACAAAATCTTCATGAGTTGCTTAAACTATCCTTTCTTTCCTAGGATGGTATAACTCATCCACCATGTAATGTTCCTGACTTGGCTAGTCTAGGAAACGTTGCTAATGTGTGTGTAGGATCAAAGGTTTACAACATATAAATGATCATACAAATAATAAACGTGACAAAGGACTGGAAGTTTATATTATGATATCTCTGTGGATTACAAAATGGCTGAATGCGACTGAATAACTGACAATCCTCGACTAGATCAACATACAAAGGATCTTAGCCGGAATATAAATAAGCAACTGCGGTTGAAAAAAATAACAACACTCGGCTAGATCAAAAGACAAAAGGATCTTAGCCGGAATACAAATAAGCAACTAAAAGATAATACCCGGAATATGGGAGCACTGAAGAATGATGGAATACCTGGATGATCTTCCCGGTGACTAGGGTGTGTCT
>ML859211.1:3799-25675 GCA_009831015.1 Picea engelmannii | reverse complement strand
GGATAACCCAAGGGATGTGCCATCTGTTTATCAGGGTTAACCCAAGGAATGTGCCATTCATTTATCAGGGTATCTCTAGCACATGTAGCTAGGAATCTCTAAGCTGGGAACTCAAGGGAACTTACTGCTAGGAAAACTACCAGCCAACAACAAACACTTTTTGTTACAGTGCAACTCACTCTGAAGTTCACTCCTCAGGCCTGACAACCTGTCTCTTCAATCTTCAGCTCCAAAACGATCCAAATATGTTATATCTTGCTCTAGAATCCACTCTCCATGGCTGCACCCACTCCCTAGCTCTCTTTCTTGCTCTCTCCTTTTCTTCATGCACACAAACTTTTTTCCTCTGAACTATTGTCCCAACCCATACGAATTTCCTCCCTTTGGCTTAACTTTCTTGACTCACACTCTTCCCCAAGATAATTGTACCCAACCTCCATGTGCCCAATAAATTTGGGATGTGACCACTCACAACCACCCTCTTACATGTATTCAATGATTGGCTTTGGGAACACTCAAACATAAATTGGAAGGTTCATATGCAATTAACAAGTTTAGGAAAAATGGGTTGAATTAATATACATGGGTAATTTCCCCTTTGACCCCTGTTGTCCATTATCCTAGACACTTCCCCCTCTTGTCGATTAATTCAACTCCCATCTCTTGTCCATGTCCCCTTAGCAACCGACATCACATTTTATTATTAAAACATAGAGATACAATTTACATATTACATTGTTTGGTCGTAGCCACATATTATATCCACCTTAAAATTAATTAAACGAGGGATGTTACATTGCCCCTCCCCTACAATTGTGCGCCATGATCGGTTCACTCACAAACTCATAATCTTGTAACCTTCCCATCTTCGCGTACCCGCCATGTTCTTCACACCCGGATTCTTGGTACTTAGTCAAATTTCAAAATTTCACTGCGGGTTCGGGTGATCCCATATTTCTTTTACTCTTGGAACTCCATCCACCTATCCACCCGATCGATCCTTAGGACTTAGCCGATTTTCCACTTCTTGTTGCGGTTTCATGGGACTGACAGTTGGCCTGCCACATGGCTGCACATCATCTGCCAATTGTCATCCCATCCAACATGTACCTGCCATTGTGTCAATACATGTCTTTCTTCTACCACGTCAGTTGACACATGGCCTCCACGTCATGCCGACGTCATCGTACAAAAAAATACCTTTTTTTTTTTTTTACTGATTTTGCTTATGTTCGAAATTGCCAAAGAGGTTATATTCTTCACATTACCCGTGAAATTTCTCTCAATTTTACTGCAGTAATTTAATAAAACAAGTTGTAGACATACTCCATAATTAATTCTCTGTGAATTTCTGCTTCAGTGTTCTGATAACTCAGCCCATCCAGGCTCAACGTTGAAAACTGGACTTTGATACCAAATTTGTAATGTTCTTAACCAACCAGGATAGGATACGACAGACAAACTCTCTATTTTTACAGCCCTGATACCATAATGTATATTCCCCAACCCAACCGAGGGACATTATGGTGCATAATACACATAAAAAAGAAATTTATGCTAACTAAAGTAATTCTTTTATCTTTAGTCGATTTCCAGTAGCTTACAACTACAACTTTAAAACAAATTTAGCTATTGTCTATAACCATAAAACAGATGCATCTAAAGAATGTTAATAATCAACATGAAATGCAGTTAAACCGCTCATTGCAACAACATATAAGTCATTCTCATTTATGCATAGTTCATGCCCAACAATAACACATGTAAATAACTCAACAACATGATAAAACACTTATCTTTAAACAATAATTGTGCAACCAGTTGCTTGGGACAGACGTTCCACCTAACCTTAGACTGACTCTTCCAAATCTCAACAGCCAGTTACACCCGAACTGAGGCTAGTAATCCACAAAAGAGGGTGGTCTCTCACAGTCCATTCACAGCTCATAAAACTCATAACCCAACTGATATTCTCCTACAACTATCTCGATTTTTCTACTAACTCTCTTCCTCCTGACCTGCCCAACCCAAGGAATGCACCATTTGTTTATCAGGGATAAGCCAAGAGATGTGACATATATTTATCAAGGTTAACCCAAGGAATGTGCCATTCATTTATCAAGGTCTCTCTGGCACAAGTAGCTAGGAATCTCTCAGCTGGGAACTCAAGGGAACTTACTGCTAGGAAAACTACCAGCCAACCAATAACAAACACTTTTTGTTACAATGCAACTCACTCTGAAGTTCACTCTTCGGGCCTGACAACCTGTCTCTTCAATATTCAGCTCCAAAACGCTCCAAATACGATCTATCTTTCTCTAGAATCCGCTCTCGATGGCTGCACCCACTGCCTGGCTCTCTTTCTTGCCCTCTCCTTTTCTTCATGCACACAAACTTTTTTTCTATGAACTGTTGTCCCAACCCATAGAAATTTACTCCCTTTGGCTTGCCTTTCTTAACTCACACTCTTCCCCAAGTTGATTGTACTCAATCCCCATGTGCCCAATAACTCTAGGATGTGACCACTCACAGCCACCCTCTTACATGTATTCAATGATTGGCTTTGGGAACACTCAATAAAAAATTGGAAGGTTCATATACAATTAACAAGTTTAAGAAAAATGGGTTGAATTAATATACATGGGTAATTCCCCCTTTGACCCCTCTTGGCCATTATCCTAGACACTTCCCCTTCTTGTGGATTAATTCAGCCCCCATCTCTTGTCCATGTCCCCTTAGCAGCTGGCATCACATTTTATTATTAAAACATAGAGATTAAATTTGCATATTACATCGCTTGGTCGTAGCCACGTATTATATCCACATAAGCAATAATTAAATTGGAGATTATAATGGGGATGTTACAACAACTTCCAATTTTTGGAAGGGGTTATTTAAAGGATTAGGGACCAATCTGGATTTCTGTACAACATATCACTCGGAGTTAGATGGTTAGATAGAGAGAATTAATGGGATAATTGAAGATATGTTGAGAATGTATGTAATGGACAAGCTTTCTAGATAGGAGGAATATATCCATTTAGTTGAGTTTGCTTACAACAATGGGTATCATGAATCCTTGAAGATGAGCCCGTTTGAAGCATTGCATGGCTAAAAATGCAACACACCAGTAAGTTGGGATAAGCCAACATGCAGAGTTTTGATTGGGCCATAATTGTTAAGGGAAATGGAAGAACAAATGGTAAGGATCAGGAAAAATTTGAAAGTTGCACAAGATAGGCAGAAGAGCTATGCCGATAAAAGAAGAACACATAGAGAATTCAAAGTGGGAGGGCATGTGTTTTTAAAAGTTAAATCCAAGAGAAGCTTGATGAAATTGGGAAGTTTCCCAAAGTTGGTAGCGAGATATTGTTGGCCTTTTGAGATCTTAGAAAGATAGGGTCAGTTGCATACATTCTAGAATTATCTGAATCCATGAGAATTCATAACGTGTTCCATGTGTCTTTGTTAAAAAAGTATGTACCCAATCTTAATCATGTGATTGATTGGAATGTGATCCAGCTGGAACATGAAGAGGATTTATGGGTGGTACCAGTGTGCATCCTGGACCAAAAATTCAAAGCGCTCAAGAACAAAGCCATCGACTTGGTAGATGTTCAATGGATGTGGGAGCACAAGGAATCCATGCAATAAGCATGTCTACAAATTTTTGTAGATTTTGAAGAAAACTAAATGTACATTTGTACATAAGCGAATGAAGACTCCATTTTGGTAGATGGAGTTCCTGGAGCCACGACTCTGAGATTTTCTGTCCAACCAATGTGTGGGTTGAGAGGAAAAGAGAGTTGTTGGTTGGAATTGTTGCGTGAGTCATTGAGTTGTGTAATTATCAAGTATTCTGAACTAATATTTTTATATATGTTAACGCGTAAATTGTATAGTTATGTGCATTGAGGACAATGCAGTTTGTAAGGGGAGGAAAATGTAACATCCTTGTTTTCAAATCCTAAAATGGTGATTTATATTGTAAATGTAATATATGGTCGAGGACCAAGCAATGTAATATGTAAATGGTGTGAATTGAATATAATGAATAAAATGTATCGCCCACCGCAAATCGACACGAACAAAGATTTGGGGGCTTAGTTTCCATAGGAGAGGGAAGGGGTCCAAGGGGAACAATTTACCCATGTTTATTAAACTCAAGCCATTCTTTCTAAATTATCCTTACCATGAACCTTCCATTATCTATTGAGTTTTCTAAAGCCCAATCATTGAATTCGTGTAAGAGAGTGGGTGTGAGAAGTCACATCCCATAGTTATTGAGAGCATGGGGGTTGAGTACAATCAGTTTTGGGAGGATTGTAAGTCAAGCAAGCAAGAGCAAGAGGGGAAATTTGTATGGGTAGGAGACCAGAATTACACATTCACATTTTGCATGGAGAGTTGTTTGTACATGGAGTTTTCTAGAAAGCAAAGGAGTTATGAGTGTTGAAGCTTGAATGTAGTTCTTGTGGACATGTTTGGAAATTGTTTGGAGTTGTAATTTCATCAAGGAAGAGGCTTCAGGCATGTGAGTAATGTTTTGTTCAAAAAATTTCGAAGCAAGCAAGCGTTTTGCTGCTGGGCGAATTCATGTTGCAGCTGTAAAATTCTTGAGGTCCCAACAGAGATATTTGTCGTCCAACATGTGTTGGAAGCCTTGGAGGGGAGTGGAAAGGCCTGAGGGATTGTGAGCAGCGAAGTGGGATTCCATCCCTTGGGTTGTGCAGGTTGTGGGGTAGAGAGTTGGTTGACTGGAATTAGTTGGGGGAATTGTCTATTGAGAGGGGGACATTAGCCAACCTTAGGGACTATCGTCTCTTGTAGATTCATAGCCCAATCTCAAGGGTGACTTGTTTCTGAGAACTGGAAAAACAAGTCTACGGTTGGGAAGAACATCCATCCTCTACAACATGTTGCATATTTACTAAGATAAGTGTTCCTATTTGTTTTGTTTATTCATGTTAAATGATGATGTAGTTGTTGTGCATTTTACTCTGAGTTATCTTGGTTATTGCTACTTGTTGTGAGTAGAAAGATGCAATCAAATATCTATTTATTGTAGTGGAATTATGTTGTATGTATTTATTTTCTACTGTACACAGTTAAAGTAGTTGCATTCACGTTTTTATTTAGTATGGATAGTTGAATGAGCTTGAATTTCATGTTGCGTATTACTTCCGCATTTAGAATTGGTATTAGAAATTTTATTGAGTTGTTTTAGCAGTAACGTGACCCAACTTGGGGCTAGGTACGTTACAACTATAAACACATTTGTATTTGTGATAGAAAATTCACAACTATTTCAATGCATATTACATTAAGAAGGACATATTTAACACCAGAAACACATAGTAAGACTAATTTAGAAATACTTATGCAATTAAATAATATATAATAATATTTTTTTAATTTTTTGATAAAATATACTCCCTCGTTCGCTTACATATCAAGTTTTCTAAGTGAGAATGTTGGTACCTCTCTAGCCCTCCATGAAATGTCCCTCTGTTCCCTAGTTTTCTAGATGGAGGACAATACTAACCATCAACTAAAATACCAACTAGTAACCTCCAGGGACTTAATGGGATTTGATCTCGAGACCTTCACAAACTTTTGATAAGAGAATCTACCAATTAAACTAACTCTTGGGGATAATATATAAAAATACTCGTTTATATACTTTACAATAAACAACATTTGATCAATCTGCATGCAATCAAACTAGAGACTCAAGTAATTTTGCTTGACTATGAAATCTATTATTGATAAAATATGCATTGTGGCTCGAGTCATGCAAGAAAAATGATTATGGAGCTCAATATCACAAATTAACAATAAAATACTCACGACTACCAACCTAACATCTATTGATACAATCTTGAGATCTCGACATGCAACTACATCATTGTGTGTAGAAAAAACCTACCCACCTGAAATAACCTGTTGGTGCAAGGGGGTAGACTTCCACTCTTGCCGGATGCTTCTGGGTGTTGGGTCGTTAACTTGTTTCCTTACATTCGTGGAAGACTATCTCTTAACCAATCAAAAGCAGTTTTAGGTCATGCTCTGGGAGCCAAAGGTGGTTTCAACCTATATAGTATTCACAAGAAAGCCAATCCCTTGCGGTCATCACTGAGACTACCTCTAGTAGGGTCACATGCTTTCTAGTAGCATGTAGCCTTAATCCCACACATGAGACCAAATACTAACCCAACGTTGTAGTTTAACCTCTTGCCTAGGAGGCTTGTACAAGAGAGTTTACACGTGCATGTTATACATATTTATAAATGAATGGATGATCAAAGAATTAATGGAGCTAATCCCCAATGGTTCGTCCTATGCATAATGAATGAGGATGATCACTATCTCATTCCTTGAAACTATGTTGACTTAGGCATGCATTACATGGTCATAATTGATCACTATCACATTTCTTGAATTGACTTGTTAGAGTCTTATCACCCATCTTGTTAATTGCATTGCTCTTCTACCTTGTGATGTGTTGTGGAGGTGAAGTATTGAGCTATCGTTGAGGCGACATAGTGAGATGTCTATAAACCTAGATATTTAGTTGGTGCCAATTAAATCAAGTGTTTGTATTGGAATATCAATGCATCAACAAAATTTAAGTGTTGATTGTATGAAGGGTTAGGTGCAATAAAGGATGGATTCTAATTGCATGAGAAAACAATGAAATGAGTTTTGGAGTTCTATTGCAACACTAGTCTCACACAGTAAGGATTGAAAAAGGTTCAGTATAAACCAAGAGTACGTGAATGCACACATTATTAATACCATAAGGTTATCCCTGTCTCTTGGCTATCTCTCATATATATTATTGGGATTTGGATCATGGTTAAACTAAGAAGGGGTGTAAATAAAGTGAATTGATATTAATCAAATCACCCAAATTTGCATTCGTTAGTCTTTGGAGGTACTTAGAGAAATGGTTGAAAGGCCAAAAGGTATCATTATAAGTTCATATTAAACTTGTAAGAGTCTTAGTCTCAAACACTAAATAAAGAGGTATTGGGTGAGATCCCAAATTCAGTTCCAAAGAGGGGGAACACATTGCTCTACCCCTGAGACAGTTAAGGATACCATGGAAAATAAAAATGTCCCCATAAATTACTTGTTGAAGTACTAGAAATCCACACAAAATCTAGTATCACATCTCATTTATTAATCAAATGTAGTGCACATGCTCAAGGATCTATGACATGTCAAACAATTGTGTACTACAACATGAGTGATGCAAAATCGAGGACAAAAGAGTTGTAAAAATATAATAAGAAGCTTCCAAACACCTAGTGACTCATCCCTTGATCTAATCACTTAGTTATTTCCCAAACTAAGAGACGATTGTCTCCCAGACCAAGAAACAACAATTTGAATATTTTGTACCATATTGCTAGTGATTTAAAGCATGAATGATTGTTTATGCTTTGATTATGGTGATACAACGATGTAGCAGAGCTTAATCCTTTTTACTTGTGGTTATGAATTCATAATCAAAACACATCTCTATAGATGTGAGAAAGAAGTAACAACAAAACAAGAGAATACAATGGAGGTGGCAACTTTAAAGAAGTCCATGTTCTATATTCTTAGTTAATAAAGATTTAACATCAATTGATAATGTGGGCATCTTGATGAAAAATCCATAATAAATTTTTTTCAAAAGTATTTTCTTTAAATTTAAGAAAAATATTACAATTAATTTAAAGGTCCACAATTGGTTTGAAGAGGTTGATCATTACAAGTGACTTGTTTCTATAGATGAAATGGTCTTCAAAGGTTGATCTAGTGAACATAGGGATTTATGTTTACACATTCATGATAGGTGTATCATTTTGTCGAAGGATTTGGTAGATGTTGTCTCTGTGAAGTTGATTTAGAAACCAACCTCTACCTCATCATCTCTTGCCCATATTTGAAACAAGTATAGAAAGCAATAGAAGGATCAATAGGTCTTCATAATACTTGGGAAGGGGATACCTTTGAAGAAGATTTGCGTTGATGGTGTCAAAATAAGGACACAAAGAGGTACAAGGCCCTCCCTCTCACTTATGCTTGGGGAATCTGGTTGGCCACAAATGGCAAACTTTTTGAGGGTGTGGACATCCTTCCTCTTAAACGTGCTACACAAAGTCTCAACATCCTCTATGCTTTCCCTCAAAATTCATTTTCTCTTCTTCACAAACAAGTTTCAATAGAATACATAAACAAAGAAATCATAGAGCCTCACAAGGTTCTTCGATTAGAAGTGGGGCAGGGGGAATTATATACCTCTCCCCTAGTCATACAATCTCCTTTAAATCTAGAGTTGGCCCTACGAAAAATATTTTCTATGAAATTATGGCTCTAAAATTGGTTCTTATAATAATAGCTCAGGAAAGAGGAGTCACACAAATTCAAATTATTGGAGACTCTCTTCCAGTCATTCAATTGATGAAAGAATACCTCACCTTGAGAAATTTCACTCTACAACCATTATTTCTTGACATCAAGAATATGCAATCAACATTCACTCATCTATATTTTGCTCATGTTGATCCTGGAGGATCTTGGTGGCCACCCTCAATGTCCAACTGGTTCAAAACAATTTTTTGGCAACTTACTATTTTTAGCAGTTTTTCGGTTCCTGGACTTTCGAGGCCATTTTGAGGGCCTAAACGACACTTTTTCGTGATCAGGCACCTCAAAAATATTTAAAGGCTCTGATTGAGCCCCCTTAATGAAGCTCCTCGTCAATACCTTTCCAACGAGCTATCGTGCACCCTAAACATAGATCGTATGCAAAAGTTATGACCCTGGGAAGTTGATGTACTAACTTGCCCCAATGGGGCCTACATGACTTTTGGCGCTTCATATCCTAGGGTTAGGTTTTTGGATGTCTAGGGTTTTGGCATTCATGTTTATTGTAAAAAGGCCTTCAAAGCTTCATTGTACTCATCTTCTTGCAAATGAACATAGCCGTCACATCTCTTCTCAGAGATAAGTTGCCACCATTCTAGCAAACTTGTTTTCAGTCTGCATTTTACAGTTTTCAACATATTTATTATTTAATAGAAGCCAAGTTTTACTATATCTTTGTGTTAATATTATAAATCTGTGGTTTCATTTTGTTCTGCTCATAAATCTAGATTAGTGGTATCAGAGCGGTTTGCTCCTTGTCATTTTTTTTAATGCATGTCCCTAACGCGGTCAGGGTATGGAGAGTTGGGTCTCGAGCTTGTTTCTCTTGAGGACAACTACTCTTGCACGCCCAATTAACTGTCCATGGCGAGAAAAAAGAAATATGATAGGAGAGGAGATCCTTTCAAAATGTTGCTCGAGGAAGCCTTTGAGTGACAGAGGAACAAAATGATGGACAACTTTCACAAATCCTTCGACGACTGCCGACAAGCAATGCATCCACCTCAAGCGGAGGCGCCACCCCCTTCAAGGTACAAATTAATTTTTATATTCTTATATTTTAAGGTCAAATAGACGTCGATGCCATAGATAAATGGTTAAACCTTCAAGAAGGGTATTTTTCTTCCCACAACTTTTTCGATAGAGAAAATATTACATTTACGCTCCTCAAGGTCATCCCTCATGTCAAAGATTGGTGGGAGACTTTCTATGAGAAAAAGGAAATGTAGGGATCCACATTATTTGTAGTTGCACCCACTTAGGGTTCCTTCAGGGATTTTATTAAGGAACAATACTACCCTGTTGGAAGTTATGATGATTTGTATACAAGATGGACCACACTGCAGCAGGAAAGAGACCAAACAGTGCCAGAGTTCACTAATGTCTTCCATACCTTGCGCACCAAGATGGGTATCAAATATTATGAGCGACATCTGGTGCTCAAGTACCGCGGTGGTCTGCATAGACACATCCATACATAAATGAAGTTTTTGGACATCTCATCCTTGGGCGAGACATATCAATATGTCATCAAAATTGAGCATAAGATGAAACAAAAGATGCAACAGTTTGGGTTTGGGAACCCCTCACAATAGAAGTAGGGCAAGGGCAGCCCCAACCCGCAGAACAAAGGACATAACAAAGATGGGAAACCTCAAGACAACCAGTCCAAGTTGCAAGCAAAGAAGGATAATGGGAAGACAAAGAAAGATACTGAGAAGTGGTGTGACTTCCATAAGAGCCCCTGGCATAACATTGTTGATTGTTGCTCAAAGCAGTCATTGGTGGCTGAGGTAAAAGACTCTGAATCAGATCCGGGTTATGACTCTAAGTTAGAACTAGAAAATGGGAGATGGATCATTGACATAGAACCGAGTGCCACTATTGCTACCACCAAGATCCAGCCCGGTGAACCTGATGAGTCAGAGGAAGGCGAGCGACTCTTTCATTCACAAATGTGGGTAAAAGGCACTCTGTTTCACTTCATCGTTGATAGCGGTAGCTATAAGAACCTCATCTCAGTAGAGGTCTCCAAGCAGTTATCCCCGCCGACAATGTCACACCCGCAACCCTACACCATCGAATGGTTCCATCAAGGAAGTGATCTTCACGTCAGCCAACAATGTCGCATGTTGTATGACATCAAGCCATTCAAAGATGAGGTATTGTGTGATGTTGCTCCCCTTGAAGTTTGTGATGTTCTTTTGGGCCAACCTTATTTATGGAAATGTCATGTTGTATATGAGTTTAGGCCTCACAATGTTATTATTACTTTGAACATAAAATTGTATAAGGTACCCGAGGTAGTCCCACCTAGTCTTATTTCCTTGATCTTTGCCAAGCAATGTAGGAAGGTCATTTCTTAGACCAAGAAGTTTGTCTTCTTCGTGATTCGCTCTTAGAGTGAGCGAAAGGTTATAACCATATCCATGGCCTACACAACTAACCTCTTCATGTAGCAGAAGCAAGTGGATAAGGTCGTGGAAGAATACAAAGACATCTTCTCATCACCTACTGGGGTACCTCTGCATTGTCAGGTAAAGCATCCCATCGATCTGACCCCCGGTGCACCGCTACCCAATGGGCCAGTCTATCGTCGTTGTCTATTAGAAAATGAGGAGATCAAGCGTCAGATCTAAGAACTACTCCACAAGGGTAACATCTGACCCAACTCATCACCTTGTGTAAGCCCATTCGTGCTGGTGTAGAAGAAAGATGGGACTTGGTGACTCTGCATTGATTGCCGAGCCCTAAATAAAATCACAGCCAAGAATCAGTACCCAATTCCTCGAATGGGTGATCTCCTTGATCAGCTCAAGGGGGCCAAATACTCCAGTAAGATTGGTTTGAAGTCTGGCTACCATCAAGTCCCAATAGAACCGACAGATGTATGGAAAACTACCTTCAAGTCAAAAGAAGGTCTTTTTGAATGGTTGGTCATGCCCTTTGGTTTGAAAAATGCCCCAACAAATTTCACGAGGATGATAGACGATATCTTCCGGCCTTTCACTAATTCTTTTGTGGTAGTGTATCTAGATGACATCCTCATCTACAACAAGACTTGGGCAGAACAATTGCAACATATTCAACAAGTTTTGCACACTCTGTGGTGGAACAAGCTATATGCCAACTTGCAAAAATGCTCCTTTGGCATGGACAAGGTCCAGTACTTAGGCTACATTGTTGATGTGCATGGTGTGCATGTTGTTCTAGCCAAGATCCAAGTCATTTGTGACTGGAAAGCCCCAACCACGCTTATTGAGCTTCAAATCTTATTGGGCCTTGCCAATTTCTATCGAAGGTTCGTGTTGGAATTCTCCCATATTGCATGGGCCCTCAACCAAATAACTAGAGGTGGTGGTAAGGAAAAATTTGTGTGGGGCTTGTCACAACAGAAAGCGTTCGATGATCTGAAGCAACACTTGTGCTCCGCCCCAGTGCTTTCATTACCTGACTTGCAACAACCCTTTGAGATCAAGACAAATGCTTCAGACTATGTTGTGAACACAATCACCACTCAACACGACCACCCCGTGGCCTATCATAGTGAGACACTATCATATGTCATCCTTAAGTACCCCACTTATGACAAAGAAATGTACTCCATTGTGCAATCCTGCTGCCAGTGGAGGCATTACATTCTCGGGAAGGGGAAAATCATCCACACTGATCATAAGTTGTTTCAGTTAATGCAGACACAAGGAAAATTACAGAATGATTGCCATTAGAAGTGGTCCACATATTTGCAGCAGTTCCACCTCAACATCAAGTATAAAACATGAATTACCAATTGAGTCGTTGATTTCCTCAACTGACCTCTAGTCGCGACACTCACCACAGTGCTCGATTCTTATGGCCACGAGACCTCTGGATGACCCCACCTCTATGAGACAGATCCTGACTTCTCTAACACCTACCAATTGTTGGGCGCAAACACAACTGTCACCAATTTCCATCTTCAGGATGGGATGCTGTGCCATCTGGGCCATCTATGCGTTCCATCAAGCGAGCAAAAAAATATGATTTGGGAAGCCTACTACAGTTAGGTGGCATGACACTTCGGTGTGGAAAAGACAGTGGCAGTGATATTTCTACTGGCCGAAACTTTGACAGGATGTTAGCAAGTATATTCGGTCATGCATTATCTGCGCTATTTCCAAACCGACCATTAAGAAACAAGGCTTGCACACTCTGCCTACTCCTGACAGGCCCTGGGAATCCATCTCAATGGACTACATGTTGGTACTTCCATCCACCAAGCGGGAAAATGACCGTGTTTTTGTGGTTGTTGATCGATTTTCCAAGATGGTGATTCTGGTCGCCTGCAAGAAGAGCATCACAACAGAGGCCACGAACATAATTTTCTCTGAAGTAGTGTGGGTACACTTTGGGATCCCACAAACCATTATCTCAGATCGAGTCAGCCGATTCCTCGACACATTTTAGTCGAGCCTCTGGTCACTACTGGACACCAAGCTCACCAAGTCCATTGCCTTCCACCCCCATACGAATGGCTAAACCAAGGTCATCAACTGGCTGATCATCCACATCCCGTGAATGTAAAATTCCAAGCACCCCCGCACATGGGATGAGAATCTTCCCTATGTTCAACATAACTACAACAGAGCCATACATATCTCAATCGACCACATCCCCTTTCAGGTAGGGTTGGGATTTCAACCATTGGGTCCCACAAATGTTGCACTACCCCTTCCAGCCACCCAAGCAGACTTGTCGCATGCTCCAACTGGAGTTGACAAAACCACCCGATTCATTAAATAGATCCAACACATCTGCCAATGGGCTTAGAATATTTTACATAAGTCCAACCCCAAGTACAAGCAACACCATGATCAACACTGGGTGCCACACCAGTTTCAGGTGGGAGACAAAGTTTGGTTGCACTTGCAGAAAGAACGCCTTATAGGGCCTCATCGGAAGCTTCATCCACTCTATTATGGACCCTACACCATCACCAAGGCTATGGGTGACAATGCTTTTAAGCTCAACATCCCCCCATTCCTTGGCTTGCACCCAGTATTCAATGTGGACCTCCTTCGACCTTATTTTCCACCATTATTGGACACCTTGGAGATAGCGAAACAATTGACACCAACAAATCTCAACCCTGACTGCATGGAACATTCATCCACTAATCATATCGTGGACACATAGGTCAAGAGCACTCGCCGGTAGAGGATCCAACTTTATCGGGTTGTCAAAGCAGGGCAACTCCTGCACCAAGGCAAGTGGCTCACCCGGGGCCAAATTCAACATAAATTTCCTCATCTGATGGGGTCACTCAACACAATGAAGACCATTTCTTCCCAAGGGTGGAGGATTGATCTAGGAGGATCTCGGTGGCCACCCACCTTGTCCAACTGGCTCAAACAGGTTTTTGGCAACTTACTATTTTTAGCAGTTTTTTGGTTCCTGAACTTTCGGGCCCATTTTGAGGGCCCAATCAACACTTTTTTTCACAATCAGGCACTTCAATAATAGGCAAAGGTTGTTATTGATCCCCCCTAAATGAAGCTCCTCGTTAATACCTTTCCAACGAGCTATCATGTTCCCTAAATGGAGATCGTATGCAAAAGTTACGACCTCGAGAAGTTGATGTATTAACTTACCCCAATGGGGCCCACATGACTTTTGGCGCTTCATCTCTTAGGGTTAGGTTTTTGGATGTCTAGGGTTTTGACATTCATGTTTATTGTAAAAATTCCTTCAGAGCCTCATTGTACTCATCTTCTTGCGAATGAACGTAGCGGTCACATCTCTTCTCAGAGATAAGCTGCCACCATTCTAGCAAGCTTGTTTTCAGTCTGCATTTTACAGTTTTTAGAAAATTTCTTATTTAATAGAAGCTAAGTTTTACTCTATCTTTGTTATTTTTCACTATGTCTCTGTGTTAATATTATAAATCTGTGGTTTCATTTCGTTTCGCTCATAAATCTAGATCACATGTCTACAAGGACAAAAACATAGAAGCATAAATGCTTTCCAAAGAAGAACTGGAGTTGCAAGAGAGCACTTGGGAAATCTTTGAATCCACTCAAGGTCAATCTTCTTCTTATTTTCATGAACACTAGTTTTAATTTCTTCACTTTATCATAGATTATGGAGCAATGATCGGTGACACTGCTATTTTTTGAATATTTTTGGGAAGATTGTATGTATATTTTTTAGGAATACTGGAGCTGATTTATTTTGAAAGTCTCTATATATAGAATATAGGCTAGTGGTAGAAGCAAGAAAAAGTTTTGAAATGCATGCAAATGAGAAAAGTCTTGTTGGTTTCAAACAATGAAAGAATTAGGTGAAGACTGTTTAAGTCTTTTTGTATTTGGCCTTATGTGGTGCTCTCGAATACTCCATAGTATGTGTTGTTGTAATTTTGTTTACTTGAATAAAATTACTAGACTTTTTTTCCCTTGGAAAAGAAAAATGTGTACTATTTTGTCAAATTCACCCATGACATGCACCCATCCCAATTGCTTATTCATAATTTTGGGGATTTGAACCTTGGTGGGTGGTTTGACATGCTACAACCTTCACTATTAAACCACAATTGTATTGACCGTGTATGGCATTTAAAATGCCCTCTTTGTTATATTGCAAATCTATTAGGTAAAAGTCCTCTTCAATACAACTTCATCTGTTAAGATGCACCACAAGAGTTCACAATGATGCTTTAATAAGACAAATAAGGAAACACATGTTAATTTTCTGCTTAAAAAGCACAATTGAATGCAGGTTGTCTACATTATATTTGTATTTCAAAATTCTTGAATAATTGCAATAACAATGTATTTTATTGAGCCAACTTGATTAACAAAAAGTCCTACCTCCCCAATATTGATTGTCTCTTTTAACAGGGAGCTTATTAAATCATGGAGGAAGTTGTTACATGTCTTAGATTTGGCTTTATTCGAAATTGCTTATCTTACTATCTTATTATTCAAACAAATAAGAAAAACACATGAATTTTGTTAACTTTTAAAACAATAATTTACAATAGATCTCTTTTACAATTTAAAGCTCGTTCTTCATTGCAAACTATTACTCACTTTCCTTGACCTCAAATGTGAAGAGAGACTTCTTCCCATCTATCTTCGTAGTCTCATATCTTTGTATTTCTCATCTTTTAATATTTTTTTAGTTATTTCAATGCACTCTTTCTTGTTTTTTTTTTTAAAGTAAAGGTGATGCATTATATTACTATAAATTTATTATATGAAAATGTTTAATAGTGAAGATGGTGGCACAATAGACCGCACATGACTTGCACCCAATCAACTTGCACTTCATCCTATTTCTTGTTCATATTTTTGCAAAATTGAATCTTGGTGGTTGGTCTGACATGCTACCATACTCAGTATTAAACCATAACCCTATTGACCACATGTGACATTTAAAATGCCATCTTTGGTATATTGCAAATCTATTAGCTAAAACTCCTTAAAAAAAACTCTATTTAATACAACCTCATTTATTAAGACACGCCCCAAGAAAACAACTTTGTTCACTAAGAGAAGTTCACACTAATACCCTAATAAGACAAATAAAGGGACACATGCTAATTTGTTGCTTAAAGAACACAATTGAATGAGGTTGTTTACATAATATTTGTATTTCTAAATTCTTGAATAATTATAATAAAATGAATTTTATTGAACCAACTTAACAAACAAGAAGTTGTAAATTACAATATTATGTGTTTTTTTTTAATTGAGAAGTTTATTCACAATAATTATGGAGGAAGTTTTTACATGTCCTAAATCTACTTTTATTTTAGATTACTTATCTTTATCTTATTATACCCATCACGACAGGTTATATAGAGTTTGATATGCCTTTGATCGCATATTAGTTACCCTTTGAACACAAATTTGTTTTACATTTTCCAAAGTTATACATTAGAAATAATTATTTTTTCCAAATATCTACAAGTATTTATCTCACATCCGATTCGCTATTCAACTTGAAGTTCTATTCTAGAGCTGGCGACGAATTTCTTGGAATTGACAAGATAATTTAATGCTTACATGTTTTCTCATGCGTTTTGGTTCCTCGGTTTCTATGGTCCGTTATATACGCTGACAACGTCTTTTTGTGCCCGATGCAAGTGACCGCGCTAAAGGAATGCTAGCACTGCATAACATTTAAATTCCTTTGTAAACTATTGGGATATGAAGACAACTAAACTATGCAGAGATGACATGCAAACAATGCGAGATAAACAACACTAAACTGAGTTACCCTTTAACCATAAATTTGTTTTATGTTTTCCAAAGACGATGTTTTATATTACCATAAAATTATAGAAAAGCATAAAAATGCTTCACAATTTTGTGTATCCTTAAAAGGATTTATTGGATTTTAACTCTAAATCCTTAAATCCTTTGGGATGAAAATTGTTAACCTTACGACAAAATTAAACCAATTTAAGTCATAACATTTAAAGTTTTTAATATACATATTACAATTTAGCGTTATTATTCTAAAATTTACTAGTGCAACCAAGTTAAGAAGTGAGAAACTAATAGTAAGGACTAGAATATCTCCACTGGTAATCATTATTGGACTAGTGACATTAAAAAAAACCATGTCTTATTTGTTGAGATGAGGGAGCTTAAGAATGTCCAAAGTCAATAATAGGTCTTCCCATGCTCAAGCAACATCAATTTTGTTTTGGGTGGCATTGGTCATTAGATGCAGGGTGCAGGCTTGTCACTTCTTTGTTATAAATAACATGTTGTTGAAGCTAATTCAAAGTAGTTTACAAGTCATTCTTGAATTGACACTATTTATGCATTTAAATAAATAAGGTTTTCATCAAAATGACATTTTGTTTTCCAATGACTTTTGCTTTGATTGTTGGAAATAGTTGACAAGTCATTCTCGAATTGACATTGCTTATGCATTTGAATAAACAAGGTTTTCACCAAAATCACATTTTGTTTTCCAATGGCTTTTATTCTAACTATTGGAAACATACACAACCAATAGTTAAGTCCCTCCTACACCACTGGGCATCAAGTGTGCTCTTATATAAGTTTCTCTTGCCTTTTGTGTGGCCACGATCCACTATGGGGAAGCTTGTAGGTCCACTCCCTTATCTAGAAGTTGGATTTGGGTTGCAAGTTCTTGAGTTGATGTGATAACATGCTCCCTCACTTTGACACTAACATTGATGGTGGTTTTGGTGTCGTGCCTTATGGGGTTTCTTGGCTCCCAAGTGTTCTCTATGTGATGTTACATCCTTTCTCTACAGTGACATCTCCTCATGTTGAGATTTTGTTCTACATTAATACTACTATTCTTAATTGTATGTTCGTTAATATTGCCATTGAGTGTGTGTGTTGCTAATTGAAAATTTGCTTTGGATGCCAATGATTCTCTATATGATTGTATTGAGATGCTTATTTGAATTGTAATTTTAATCTAATTGATCCAACCAACACACCACAAAGAATAGCAATACTTTAATCAATAACTTGGAAACTCTATAATAACATAGTGATAAACCCCAAGTTAAATGAAAAATACCAATATAATGATTTGTAAGACAATAATTAAAGACATGTCATCCATAATAATCACAACATAAGTACACCAAGTTTGAAGAAGATCAAAGCACTAGCCTAAGTACACACAAACAAACAAAGTACACAAGAAAAAATTCAATACACACAAAGTACACATTGCAAACAAAAAGTTGCTTCCACATCAATACCTATCTTAGAGTTGTGTGCATGGACTATATGTTTTTAAGCATTACTAGTTTTAAATTACACGTAAAGCTAAATTGATAGAAATACATTGCCGCGTTATTTTGTGTTTAGGCCATAGATTATTTGCCACTTTGCAAGTAATTTTGTTCGAGCTCCTGCAATGGATCCATCTACGCTGCTGTTTGCAGGTATTCACTTCAACAAGAAGAGGTTTGCTGCAGACTTTGCCAAGTTCGAGGTTTGTATAGAGTTCTCAATATAAATATTTGTTCAGAGAATAGTAGACAGAGGAAGCTGCTGAACAATGGAAACCTTGGCTTATGCAGAAGCAGAAATCCGAAGAAGATTCGAAAGAAACACAAATTCCCCAATCTAACAGCGTCGAAGACGAGGAGCACCGCCAGAAGAAGAAGAAGAAAGTAAAGCGCAAGTCTTGCGATGGTAATTTGAAATTTATGGTGGTTTTAATTGAATTTTGTTTTGATCAAATGGCGGTGGCTGAAGCATCTTGTGAATGGCTGTGAATTCAGAACCCGGCGTGGCGTTTAACTTATTCAAGGCGCCAGATACAGAAAGGGAGGAGGAAGAGGCAGAGGTTCAGTCCCAGGCCTTTGTTGAGAAGAAGGAGCATTTCAGAGAGCTGGAGGTAAATGGAATAACGCCTTTTTTCTCTTTTTCGGGGTTGTGTTGGCCAAAACCCTAGCCATTTACAGGGTATAGGGTTTGCTCGATGTTCAGGTAGCTGTAGCCCTGCGAAAGAAATACGGAGTGCACGTGGCAGGTGAAGACATCCCACCTCCACTCGAAGACTTCCACGAATTAAAGTCCAGGTAGGAGATTCAAACTTCATTACAGCTCCCTTGAACGTTTTTTTTTGATTTAATGATTTCAGGGAGAAGGATTCCCTTTTTAAAGCAAAACGTGATTTAATGTGAAATTTATGTTCGGAGAAAACCTTCAATATGCCACTCTCTTTGTAGCGAGGTGGAGGCCAACTTATTTAATGACGAACTTTTGTATAGCTAGTGTTTCTGGCAACCAGGCTTGGATATTGGCTTTGATCCCAACCCGCTTTTTGCCTTATTGACGTTCATAAATGGCTTTCCAAAAATATTATTGATTGCGATATGTGCGAATTTTTTAGGTGTTGTGTAATTTGTTTTTTTTCACACAACTTTGGAAAGTGCTTCCTTTAAACTCCGGAAGTATTTCATTTGGCTTGAATACATCAGCGGTACATTTTCTTAGGCAAGACTCGAAAGACTATTTTGTCAGGGCCATAACTTTCACAAACTAGCTGCATTTGAGGCGCACAATACTTAGTTGGAAAGATCTTGATGAGAAAAGCAATATTTTGGCATCAATACAGACCTTTGATAACCGTCAACTGAAACGGAGCCGACAAACACTGTTTAGGGCCCAAAAACATGTTGCAAGTCCAGGACCTGAAAAATGCAAAAATCAAGACCGTTTTTAGATGGCCCAACACTGCCAGCAGGTCCCAAATTCTTTTCTCCCTGTTGCTGTCAAACTCACGCCCAGGGAAAGTCCCGCTCTGTGAAGGGGAGCTTGGGGTAACGGAACAAGCAAAGCCGCCCATTGTCACCTTAGCGGCCTTGCTTCTACTCTTCTAGGCTAGGGTCTCTAACATAAGGAGGGCTTTCCTATATGGTCAACTAAATCCTATCGTTGCCAGTAAGGTGGGTATGGGCAAGTGGACAAGGACTAAGTTGACTTCTGTTGACTTCTCAAAGTGATGTCTCAAGGTGAATTAGAGAAGACAAGTGTTCGGGATGGTTTGCAAGAGACATTCAATGAACCATTTGACCATTGATACGCAAGGTATGATATTCTAAGTACAAGGACAATTAGCAATCATATCAAACCTTATTCATTATGAATGACTATGCAATGTTAAAATAGAAAATGTTGGATGAAAACATACATTCATTCACGGTATTATTTCAATCAGAATCACCATTTAATGGGCTAGCAACTTATGTATGCAATAAACACAGCATTAGCAATACTCATTATTCAATTGAGCATGACTATGAGTTCATAACAGACTTTGACCACTGGTCAGCCCATGTGTATTCTAACAAATTGTGTTTTTGCCGTGACCAATTCCCAGATTGCAACTTGAACTTAGGTTCCAAATGTAGAACACATATATATCAAAGATGCAACGTTTAAGGATATATGCGTTGATTGTATTAGCCTTAGCAATAAAATATACTACTGCTGTTGCAAATCGGCTCAACAAGTAACCAAGCATAGTTTATACACTTGGATCGCAACGCAAAAAAGTATGATATGAATGTAACAATGCTGTAGCAAATACTAACAGTAGTTCGACGGATTTGGAACACAATTATATCAATAAAGCCCAACGTATGTAGTATATCCCAAATGTATCAATGCTACAACAAGTTTCCAATATGCGATTCCATGCAGAAAATCGCTTAGCAACAATGGATCAATGGCGTAGTATCTCCTTATGATCAATGTTTAGGCATAGTTAGAGTTTGGATCATAGTAGGAATACCAAGAAATGTACCAACAATCAAAAGTTATCTCATTTACTTGTGTGTTTGTGTGCCACATATGTCATAGTGCCCAAACCAGACTTGCATACGAAATGAATGTTAGTTCAACAAAGCTCAGATTTGGAAAATGAATGCAATATCATAAAGAAAGCCCGACATAAATATTGACCCACAAATCAACTCCCAGATATGGTAAAGATACGAAGATTTGAGGAGTTTATTTGCCCAAAAGGTATGGTCACTTGGCACTGGGGATAAGATCAAACCCTAATTTGCCACAAAACCAATATAAACCGTAAATCCTAACTACAGATGAAGGCTCAGATTTAGGCTCACTTACCCAACAGATAGACAAACGAAATGAGACTTGAGCAGATCGATAGAGAAGTTTAAGGTAGGGTTGTAATGTGGTCTACCGACTCACAATGGAAAAGATAGAAGTACAACTAGACCTTAGATGGACAACGATGCAAGGAGATATGAGGATGTTAGGGCAGATTTTGGGACAACTTTATAGCATGCACAATCTAGAGTGAAAGAAAGCTGCAATGTTTTTCATAATGGATGGTATGCTTTGGTTTGAGAAATCTGTAATCCTTGCAAAAATGCGCAGAATGTAGATCGACCTTGTGGGGTATTGAAAGGGCTATGACATGTGACTTGTTAAACCTACAAATGAAAGAAGATACCCTTGGGGTTTGGTGGATAAATCAATGAAATCAATGGACCAAACCCTTGCTGCTGGTTGAAAATACATAGTGAGAAAATCAACTAGCTTGCAAAATGTATTAGGATATGCAATATAGCTCAAGAAAATAGAAAAAGATGAATTTTACAATTTTTGTTTAAGTGGTTGAAGACATCAAGAAGATCGGTGCCTTAGAGGGCAAATGGGGTCACACTTCACCTCAATGTGAAGCCTAGGGTCTAAGGAAAATGTTGTTGAAAGCACTTGGAGGATTGCCCCTCAAGCACCACCCAGGGCTTGAAGATCTCTTCAGGGTTGCGAGGGAGGATTGGTCCATGAAGAGCCTCTCCCGGTGCTAGACAAGGTGAACTTAAAGACGAGCCAAGCAAAAGAGAAGAGCCATTAGATGTCCTATCTTAATGCATGAACTAGGAACTCTAATGATCAAAGGGAAAGGGAAGAGAACCATTGTTGCAAGTAT
>WSFP011405137.1:0-25675 GCA_009831015.1 Picea engelmannii | reverse complement strand
TCAAACTTCCTCATATCAATCTTAGGAACGTGGTTGGTCTTCAAACCAAAGTTGGAGTTTCTCCATTCTTGATTCACCTTCCTTGTGTCCTCATCATGAATTTCACGGGATGCATTTTCACTTTCAGGAGTCTTCTCTGTTACGAAATTTTTCAATACTTCCATGATCTCCCCTTTTAAACCATCCATCTTAGTATCCAACTTAGATTCCATCGAATCCATCTTAGTATCCAACTTAGATTCCATCGAATCCATCTTAGTATCCAACTTAGCTTCCATTGAATCCATCTTAGTATCCAACTTAGCTTCCATTGAATCCATCTTCTTTTGTAGTTCATTTATGTCCCTACGCATTTATTCACCTTCATCAAGAGTCCAAGTAGGATTTTTTGGAGGCTTAGTTGGTGTAGAAGTTCCCTTTTTTGGTGGCATGTTGGTCAAGTATCACTTTTGAACCTTGATTTTGATGTGGTTCTGCTAGACAATATTTCTTATGTTGTATCTCCCAAGTTTCAGTCCTTCTGGATATGAAACTTTCTTTTATGTAGTTCTATGATATTTCTTCTCTGCAATGCCACAGGTCTGATCAAAATTGGATGTGCCAAGTGGAATTTATGGTAACTTCCCCACAACTTGCCGATTTTTATCCTTTCCAGGAGATCTCACTTGTATAGCGTGCCCCGCACAAAATGATTGATATAAAATTCTGAAACGCACACCAGAAATACTACAAACTGTCCACGATCCAATGAAACCAGTCCCACTCAATTTGGATACTCTAGGAAGAAGCTATGATTGTTTTACCTGGAACACCTTCTTGAGACTAGTCAATAGGACTAGTCAGATACCCTATCTTACACAGGGTGTATATATAAATTTAAGATGACCTAGAAGCTAAAAATTTTACCACAAATACCTTACTAATTTCTGTAAATATCCTCCCAAGGTCAAGGTCTGAAACGTTACAGAAAAGTTTTTATAGCGAAAATGCCGCAATGACTCATTTCAGGATGATTCCAGAACCCTATCTTGTACAGGTTGTATTTCCGAAAGTATAAGGCCTTAGGAGCTAAATTTTGAACCCAACGTACCTTGATCCATCTACTAAATATTCTCCAAGCCATTTCGTCTGAAACGTTGTAGAAAAAAATTTATAGCGAAAATTCCAAGGTGTCTGAGATGTAGCAGCGAAACCACAAGACCTTGAGCTCTGATACCATATGTTAAGAACCAAATACCAATATAGCATAGAAAAACCTCAGAAAAAGTACTCAACGCCTTGAAAAAGATATAATTTCAGATAATAAGCCTCTTCGAGGTGGCAACCTCCTTTTACCCCACTTAAATGTTCAAGTAAAAGATGATTCAAAATGAAAATGTCTCCTTAGTATATATAGGAGACTAGGGGGTATAATTACAACTAATGGCCTAAATCCGTCATAAATAAAATAACATTACTAATATAATATGCCCCAATTAAGGGGTAATGAGCCAATATTAGGGCTTAACAGACTATTTGCTCCACAATCCAAACAATGATACAACCATAACACTATACTTCCAAAAATTTCTAAAACTTGACTTGAAAAAACCAATACATCCAATCCTGGATAAAACCAGAAAGTCGTATCCTAAACATTTAAAAAACAAAGAACAAAGTGACAAAATTTGAGTACTAGTGAAATTCAGAGAGCTAATGAGATGGATGTCATGAAAGCACAAAGAAAGAGGAAAACACTGCATGGAAACCACCCTCTAATTCAGAGCTAGAACCCAATGATGAATTATGGAAACCAAAATCCAAATACATTCCAAAAACCATAGCAGTCTTAATTTATTATTAATTTCCCGGTCAAAGATAGGCACATTTGTCGCATCATAATAATAGGAAGCTACTTAAAAAAATAATTTTATATAATGTAACCTCCCTCACTCATGTATTAATATTTTTTATAATTGTGATGTCATTCCTTATGAGTCAATTTTAATTTGTGATTCTCATATATGTGATGATGTATGTCACTGTAATTTTTCTAAAATGGGATATTCCTATATTGAATTCCATTTCACAATATTATTTTAATAATAATAATAATAATCTAATTTTAAGGTCACGACCAAGCCAGACACCAAATTGGTTTATGAGACCCCCCTGTTTGTGGGACAAGGGACCCCCTCCACCCAACGATTTGACTAGTAAAGTCTACATAGGTATACATACCCCCTAATTTTGCTCCACATCAATAATTACTTTACTTAAGATATCAACATTGTTAGGCGTCTTTAACTTGTAGTTATTATTTATATGATAATACATTCTATCTGACTAAAATAATATTACTCACATTGAAATTTTGTAGTGGGTCCCTCAACTTAGTGGCATTGTGAAACCACATGGTCATGGTCGCCACATGGCATATCTACGTGGCAACATAAAAAGTGTATCTTCATCCTTTCAAGGGATTTCCAGGTGTCAGTTGTCAAACCCATCGAAGAGAATCAAAGGGAGAACGTTGATGGGGATCGAACTGGAGGGAATGTTGGGTAAACTGGCGTGGAATTATTGAAACCAAAGGTCGACTAATAATAAAAAAAAGTGTCAATTGTGTGTCAAACTATAGTTAATCCCGACCAAAATTCTTTTCCACTTTGCTTGGAGGATCGGTCTCGAGTTACGAAGACTCGGCCCTAGGGTTTAATGGAGGTTAAGTTAAATTGTCCCTTGTTGGGATAATTGGGAACACCTATGTGTTGTAGCCTATAGACCAAATTTCCAATAAACCAACCAAAGACCAAGAGAAACTCTTACCAGATGGGTTCCAAACTAGTTGATGATACTCTAGGAGTTGCTACAAATTCCAAGCCTAGACTGCTTCATTATCCCACACCATCTATGAGAAACCACAATGAAGAATTCAATAGGTAGGATAGTGGTTAATTCCAGCATGTGAATGAGGTGGGTCGTGTCCTTTCTTATCCCCTCCTCATGCTTGAGGATTGATATGATATATGTTGGGACATGTGTTAATTAATGGAGATGAAATGTGGATCGAGTTCATAAACCTTGGATACCTAAGGGATCATGTGATGAAATTGCCCCTTATTTTTCCTCGGTGCCCCTTGATTGAGAGACATGACTTCATTAGCTAAAGAATAAGCTTGAGAATTAAATTCTCTTTGGACTTGGAAGTATGAAACCATGTCCAAAGTATTAACCTCCTTGTTGATTCGAGCAATAATAAAAGTGAGCTTATCATCTAACGGGGTTGATTTCATAACCATCGATTTGATAATGACACTTGTGTCTCCGATGACGATCAAAGATTTTATATTGGATTCCTTTGTGAGTAGGAGACCTTGGAGAAGGGTATAGGCCTAGGTTTGATTGTTTGTGGATATTCCTAGGTCCCAGGCAAAGGTTATTTATGTTTTTCCTTTAGGATTTAATATGATACCCCCACACCTGCCACCCCTTACACATGTATGTTAATGCATAAACAAGATTCTCATATTTTGAAAGAGTTTTGAGATAAAATACTTTTGACAATGATGTTTTAAAAGGAAAGATTAATAAGCATTTGGTTATGCTATTCGGTTATAAATATGAGTACATGTTCAAAATTTTAAAACCCCCAATTGGGTTGTTGGTAACATGATGTTTGATTTGTTAGATTAATTTTAATAGGCCGATAGGTGCCCCCTATTGAAAAGTTGTGGAATAATCAATCTTTTAATTAGAAACCCTAACCTTATGGTCATGAATTAAAGATGTTGGCATATTCTCATCGTCTCCTCTACATCAACAGATAGGATTTTGAACATTGACTTCCTTGCATTTATAAATGCATGTGTTTGTCGTTACTGACCGTGTTTACTTTTTCACATTTACCTAATAATATTATGAAATTACTCTCTCGATTTATCAAATGGACCCTCCAATTATCAAATTACTATTTCACGATTATTCACTTTATGTGTCATCGAATGACACCTTCATTTCACGGACCCATGACTCTACACATCCTCCACTACACTGAAAACATGGCTACCAAATGCTTGGGATTTTCCAAAAGCTGGCTCAGCTTTTCATCTTGGCGATGGAGGCAGTCGACTCATCAACTACAAGGGCATGTGATTTTATTTAGAGCTTGGTTATTACAGTCTCTTGCATCATCTAGGATCATCCCCTACACAAACTAAGAAGCTTCTTCACATTGCTTTAACGATGGCCTTGGAGGAGGTGAACAAGGATTTCACCCTTGTTTTGAGATTCATTAAGCAAACCAATACACTTCAAGATAACAGAGAGCCCATGGATATTACCAGAGACCAACTTGATAACTATATATATCTTTTGAAGTGCTATGATCTAAAATCATTCACATGTGAGCAGGTCGACGATTTGTAGGCACCTTAATCACCAACCAAGACACCTACTTGGACAAAATTTCAAGTTACCCGAAGAGAATTGCTAGAGCTCTAGTTGAGAGCAGCGTGCAAAACGTGATGAAGCTCATAAAAAATTCCCTCGCAATAACAAAGGTGGTTTATGAGTCCATGCTTGATCCATCCCCCGATCTATGTCGAGTGATAGACATGTATTCATGCAGTTGAGTTTATCATCTGTGAGAAAGACAACAACATACTTTTTGTTCGAACGCACAAATAGAGATAAGCGTGAGTTGTATTATTCATTAATATGATACATTTATAAATACATTGATGTGACCTTTGGATTCATCTTCCAAGAGGACTACTGGACTTCTAATGATCGTTCCTATCACTTGATTGTTCATATTTCATCAAGTGAGTAATACCTTAACCCTAGTGGATTAGGTTTCCAACATTCCCCCCTTAATCCAAAGGGGTGTATGTGAGTCCAAGAAGAGAGTTGAAATTTGGAAGTGGACAGCTGCCAATGGTTGAATCTGCTCTTTGAATCTAGTGGTTTTGGGATGACCACAAACCAAAAGGCTAGCAGAAGTTGATGTCTTCTACTAAATGGTGGTGATGGTTTAAGGAAGACCAAAAACCAATCTGGTGGTTTACAAATGACCATAAACTTTGGAACTTGGCTCTAGGGCTCAATGGTTCTTGGAAAATTTCCTAATTTAGCTAGAAGCCAATGTAAGTTGATGTTTTTTGCTAATTGTATGTAATTTCCCTTTCCAAATAGGATCTCCAGAGAGTAGGCTTAATGGTCTAAACCACCCCATTAGACTATAGCCAGGGCCAGAAAGGGGTAAACAGGGTTACTAGAGGTCACTCCAGTGAAAGGTGTTATATTCAAAAAGTGACATTGAGCGAAAAGTGCTTTTAAACCAATTTGATCTAAAAATATAACAGACAAGCTAAAATTAGAAGTCAACAACAAATTAGGGTTTTGGGAAGCTATAAGAGAAGGTTCAACGACCTAATTCATCATTATGTAGATTTTGACTTCTCATTGAGGAGAGAGGCACATCTCAGGAGAGGTAGCTCAATGGATTCTAGAAGGAATACACCAATGGCTGATTTTGATGTTGAGAGACACACCCTAGTCATCGGGGAGGTCACACAAATCTTCCATTGATCTTCAACAACAGTTTCACAAGTTGTAGCAGTAAGTGCACACTCATTTAGGGTGAGGGCACAACTTCTAAGGAGGTTTAGTGGATCGAATTGTCCCTTTCAGGGAGAGTTCAGAGATTCCCCTCCGACCCAGTTGAGAGGAAGGAAAGGTGCATATTTTTCCAGATTTTGACGGAGGAATCATCTGGGATGCACTTTTTGAACATTGGGAGTGCGACACTTGGGGAGGACATATTCGGGGTTCCCGATCGATCATCAAATCAGATCCAGGGAAATCCTTCCGACCCATTTCACAGTAGACCTAGGAAATAAATTTGAGACACACATCAATCGATTCTGACGGTGGAATCACTAGGGCGCAGTTTTCCAGAGCAGAGGGGGCACATTTCCCCCAGGGGGATCCATTCGAGGACCAGATGCACCAATTGAGGTCCGTACAACCACCAGGACTGTGAGGCAGAGCAAGGCGCATTGTTTGGGATAATTTTCGATCATTTCTGAGAGGTATAGCCACCGGGGCGAACTTTCCATACTTGCAGCTGTTGTCGTACGAGCCATCATATCCGCAATAGTTCTTCATCTCATCCATTGCATTCCACAACATTCTTCGGGTATCGGGTACTATTTTTTTAGTTTCTACTGTATTCTGGTTAAGATCCTTTTGCCATTGATCTAGTCGAGTGATTTATTTTATTTAGCTGCATTTGACATTTGTACTCCACAGAGATTTCATAATATAAGCTTTGCAGTCCTTTGCCGCCATTATTATTTGAATGCTCATTTATATGTTGTAAAAAATTAATCCTACACACACATTAGCAGAGTTTCCTAGACTAGCCAAGTCAGGAACATTACATTGGAAGTGATCTCGAATGCTAGTTTAAAGATGACCATAAATTGTTCTTTAGCAAAAGCTACAAGTCTTCTACTAAATGGAGGTTTAAGGAAAACTACAAACCATTGTCTAGCAAAAGTTGTCAGTCTTCTACTAAATGGTGGTTTAAGGAAAACCACAAACCAATCGAGTGGTTTTGGATGACCACAAACCAAACCACTCTCGCTTTTCACACTCGCTTATTACTGCTCGATTGATATGACTTCGAAACTTGAAGCTTGACTGTCAAACATTGATGGTATCCCCCCCTGTCAGGGACGAGGCAAGAAGACACAAATCTTACCACTGCAAGATGTGTCAATACTCAAGAATGTATTCATCAATGTGACTGATATATCTTCTTGAATGTTGATGACCATTGCCAAAAATTCATCCACCCATAGTGGTTCTTTACTCTTGTAGGTTTCTTGCATTTAGAACATCTGTTTGAAAGATGATTGCGCTTTCCACAATGCTCACAAGGATGAAGATTGAAACATTGATATTCAATGTAGCCCACTCTCTAAAAATGTTGGCATTTCAGAACTTGCTCTTGAACTAGAGCAAGTGAGTATGAACCTTCTCAATGAAATCCAATACTTTAGAATTGGATTGGCTTGGTATAATCAGGAATGTGAAAGGTCACTTCCTTTTTCATATCTAATACATGTTATGTGCTTATTGTTTCTTTTTTCTTCCCAAGGTCTGTTGATTTGATTGGAAAGAGAACATTGAACTTGATTGTGCACAACTTAAACTTCACATGTACTTGTATTTGGAGTTGACTCACTGAGTTGATCCTACACTGGTTGTTGATTTGGATTATCATCATCTTCAAAAAGAGGGTTGTTTTGAACAAGGACTAGTTCAGAATGTCGAAGATTATTTCGTTCAAGTGCATCATGAAGAAGTTGAATCTGAGTTTGAAGTAGTTCTACTTTGGCTTGTGAAACTAGCAAACAAGTTAGAATAGACTGAAGAGTTTTGTTGTCAGTTGTGACTGTATTGTCATTAGTTGAGAGTATTAGAGTGTTCAATAACTCTAATAGTTCGTCAATTTGAGTCATTTAACTATCAATATATACAATTCAAACCAACAAATGAGGGTGTCGACTTCTACCGAAAATGCACCCGTTTACAGTGTAATTCAACTTTCAAAAAGACATGTGTCAATGCAGGAAATATAACACAACAATTACTACTTCAATAGTTTGCTTTAGTCATGTAATCTCCATTTAGGGCACCATTGATGCTTTGATACTGGTAATGGTGAGGTGAATATTAATGAGTTGGTTGGATGTTGTATGATATTTGGCAACCTCGATAAGCAAGTATGCCAAGTATGCCAACAACAACATAATTTATACCTTGATCGAGCTACGCAAGAAAGCAAACTCGCGACTGTCAGACTTTCAATTCAAGAAGGCAAACTATAAGGAGTTAAAATTTGTGCACAATCCGTCATATGTTCTCTATTCCATATAAGAGTGTGTGCGTATGGATGTGGTCGTGGTCGATCCCAATTGCAGAGATACACATGGAGTGTTGTTTTCTATGTCTAACCATGCATCCCCATTAACTTGAACACATCAATATATAGTACATTAATCAATGAATGTTCAGATATTTCAATGAATCCCAAGCAAATGAGCCCATACAAAAAGCATCTTCAACATTGTATCAACACATTCCAAATGCCATTGTGCCAAACACTTTGCTAAAAGAGCCATTGGTTAATAATTGTGGTGGTCTTGGCGATTAGTCATTATGCAATTCTTCCATTGGATGCAACCAACACTCAACAATCCACCAAAGTTGAATGGAATGACCCAGCCCAAATGCATGACTTAGTGGAAATTGGTGGTGGGGTTCACTATGGGCCATACTAATACCACACACATGTTATATGTTGCATGGTAGGTCGTTTCCCTTACTCCAACCAATTAAAAGATGGTCATGCCCTTTAAAACTTGTAGTAACCTCATATTACAAGCATGTCGTCTCAAGCCTGTAACCCAATGAATTGTCGTGCGCAAAAAGAGAGAAATTCCAAAAGGAATCCCTCCTTCCACTCCACTATTATGTTGTTGCTCTCTCTTTCGTTCAGATTGGTGTCCCTTCATATTTGATGTGCAGTCTTTCAAAACCTCTGCAAATCTTCACAATTTTGGGCAACCCATGACCTCCACATTGACAACAATGATCAATTGAAGCCTTCGATCTCTGCCAACAATTTTCTTAAATCAACCCAAGGTGGGTAACATTTCTTGCTCCTGAGAGTGACCTGTCATGAATTATGGGATACACGACAAGGGAGTGAAATAAAAGAGAATTGTGATTCTCAAGGAACATGTTTTGTTTCTTATTGTTTAAGGGTCAGTTTTCTATGAGTGTTTATGAGTGGTAGGCGACCAGGGGGAAGTGGAACCACCATGGGCAAGAAATTTGAACTTGTTAAGGTCGATAAAGAGTAGACGATATGGCTGGAAATAAGTGAATATATTGAGGTCAACAACCTCGTGAACATTAGAGACACTCTCGATTCACTTGAGGAGCAATTAATAGGTTTATAAGCCTTGCAACAACAACACCGACTAGAAAAATATGTCACGTGGTCATGGGTTTGTTTCCCATTGACATTGCCAAACAACAAAACCCTAACTATAACCCTAATTATGCAGATAACTAATTTACGTAGATCAAGAAGTGTGCGAAATAGCCTGAGAAGAGGGGCGTTTTGCATTGAGAATAGTTCAGATTGGAACACAAAAGGAAACTGGTAGGCAAGCAGAGTAATGCATATGGATTTTTACTTGTAGAGGCAGACTTGCAGGCAGAGGAACAAACCTTTGGGATTCTGAGAGGCGTTTCTAGATGTTTTGTTTTTTTAATAAAACTAGTAGAATTTGTATTCAAAAAAATTGTGTTCAAGCCACATAGAGAGTCATTATAGGATTCAAAATAAGCCTATAGATTTCAAAATCAGGATGGAATTTTTCCTTATTTGAAATTGTCCAAAATACTAACCCTAAAATTGACTTACAACTACTACAAAGCCTAATGTACCATCTATAAAATATACCAAGTATCAAAATACAAAAATAGAGGATAATGTTTAAGGTCTAATGGAGTGCCATCCTCATCTTCTTTTGTGGATTCTGGTGGCGAATTGAGATCTAGAATTTGCTTGGGAGGAGTTGGAGATGAAGCCTCATTTGAAATTGCTTGACTGGAAGATGGATGGGTTGAAGAGACAGGTCTAGAGCGAAGTTCCACTACCTCTCTACGAATGGCACCCACTTCATCCCGTAGGTGTTGAATTCCTTGCCTTTGAGAAATTAACAGGTCCATTACAATTTGCTAGTGAATTGAGGCGTTCTGCATGCTGGTTTGAAGCGAATTAACCAGATTAACTAGAGCCTCATGTTCCTCATCTTGGAGCTCTCGATGCCATCGTGCTGCGCCCAACCTCCTATTTGCTATGTTGCTTGCTCGATCTCCTACTCAAACTACTTCTGAAAAAGGCTCTGTCCTCGAGCGATCAATGGGAAATGCAACCTAGAACACTTGAGTTAAGGCAACATCTAGCTCTCCGCCACCCTAAATCATAATAAACTTCTTATTGCTAAGATCCTCTGTGATGGCATGATGACGGGTGTTGGGTCGCCACCCTGGGCGATGAATGAACCACAACATACCCCCATGACCATTGAAGAGATCTCCAAGCATGCGACAAGACTCTGGCAAAACGATTCCATCATTACAAGCAGTGGATGAGGAAAGCCGAGGGAATGGTGACGTCCAAGGAGTATGAAGGCATACCACATCCATTAACTCAGTCGCAGAAGACACATGTGATACCGGCCATGAGAGAGAAGCCATTGAAGAACACTAGTGAGAAGGTCTGGAGATGAATGCATTAGAAGGATGGTACAACCACCTATCCTCATCACTAGCCAAAACGTTCTCCAATATTTGTTATTGTCTGACATTCCTAACCTTAGCCAAATGCGTCTTGCGGGCTGACGATTAATCTTCAGAATCACCTTAGATGGTGGGTCCCTTTTATGGGACAATACTTTGATGGGTCTATCCATCTCGACTGACATTAACGAATAAAATGTTGAGCAACCTAACCATCAATTCGTAGAGTACCCAACGAGTCTCGAGTAGCCAAATTAGCAAAGGAATCAGCCTCAGTATTATTGTTTCTAAGAACATGAAACATTGTAGAGTTTGAAACACCCCTGCCTTCGACAATGTTCTAATCATGATGCTTCTAATATTCATGTCATCTGAGAGGGATTGCTTTCTGAATTGGTTAAGAATGACCCCAAAATCTCCAATGATAATCAACCCTTCAATGCCTTGGCTCTTTGCTATATTGAGACCTTTATAAAGACCGCAGGCTTCCGCCTGGTTATTAGATGTTATGCCCAAACTCCAAGAGAAGGTTGTTCCAATATGTCCCCTTGGGGAGAAGATAACCCCACTCGCTCCAACCACCACTGGAGGTGTTTCTAGATGTTATGAATAACTACCATAACACATTTCAGGCCATAAGACCTAGGTTTTGATACCACTGTTAGAACACGCAAATAGAGATAAGCGTGAGTTGTATTATTCATTAATATGACACATCTATAAATACATTGATGTGATCTTTGGATCGTCTTCCAAGAGGTCTTTTGGACTTCTAATGACTGTTCCTATAACTTGATTGTTCATATTCCGTCAAGTGAGTAATACCTTAACCCTAACAGATTAGGTTTCCTACAATTTTTTTTCTTAGGCCGAAGTTGATATTGCTTTTGAGACTCTGGAGATCCCTATCCACCTATTCTTCCATTGCGGGGTTGGAAAACATCACAGGCTTTCAACTTCTTCTCATTGAGGTTTGTGATCCTCATAAATACAATCGTTTTGTCCAGATCCATTTGATTTGCTAGGTTCGATCAAAATAATTTGTTTGTTTATTTATTTATGTCCAACATTGATTGTTTTATTTACCGATTTAAATATTTACACGAATTTGATTGCCATTAATGACATACTTATGGCTTTATAACCGTTCTAGTGAAGTTAATGAATTCACTGTATTTTTCTTTCATATATTTATATTTATTTGGATGGAAGTTTGAATATGTGTGCAAAGTAGGGAAGGATAGTAAAGTTGTATCGGTCTGGCATTAATTTTACAGCTGGTAAATGCTATGAAATAATATATGATGTTGCATTGCATGTGGTCTATGAGAAAATGACACCTATCTCCGTATATCAACTACTTTTACTTTTTTTTTTTTCCACGGGAAAAAATGCGCTTTATATTCAAAAGGATATAAAAATATACATTCAATAATCGTGATAAACAAATACATGAAGAGGTAACTGTTGTTTTTCGCTGTGTCTTGAGATGGATAAATTCAATCCATTCTATCGAAACTACCTATCCCATTTCTCTATTATGATCGACATCCAGATCATTAAAGATATGCAAAAAAAACAGGAAATAAGACAATTTTCAAAGATTGATCAAGATAGATGGTCCTTCATTGCCATCCTCCCACTTTGTAAATCGAATTTGGCCGGGAGGCAAAAACAATGCTTTTTTTGATAGAGTGTTCGCCTCGCTATTCTCCTCCCTGTAGATGTGAGAGAAAGAGAGATTCTTTATGGAGTTTGTAGCCTCTTGTGTTCTTTCTTTCCAACATTCCAGGGCTGCCACATGGAAATCAGCCTGGCCATTAAGCCAATCGATAATAATTTTGGAATCTCCAAGAAGTAATAGCTCGTCAGTATGCAGTCGACATGCCAGAATAAGAGAAGCCCACGCTCCCAATAGCTTTGCCTTCATATTAGTGCCTTGTCCACAATTTAGACTCCAATGGATGCATGTGTGAGAGTTTAATACGATTTTTCCTCCCACCCCACAAAGAGAGCCCCCTTGTTGTGCTGCACCGTCGAACCAGGCTACTGCTCTGTCAAGTGGAATAGTTATCTTATGTCTGTGGGAGGGCGGAACTTTGGTTTGGTTTCCAGATGTGGCCACCTCAACTAGAATGTTGTTAACCACTCTTTGAATCGATGGAGATCTCTCTTCAAAAAGAGCTGTATTTCTGGCATTCCAGACATACCAACAGAGATGGACTGGAAGCAAAGAGTGGTTCTTGTTAGCGCCAAGCCAATTGCGAAAGCAGAGAGGCACATTGGGACCAGTCCAGGGCGCAGCTAGATTTGGTCCCGAGGAGATATGATGCCAAACCGAACGGATAAAATTACACTGTAAAAAAATATGATTAATTGAATCGTTGTACTGTTTGCACAGGATGCATCGGTTTGGGCCCTCCCAACCATGAATCTGAAGATTCTCCCAAACAAGAAGCTTATTTTCAATCAGAAGCCAAAAGAAAAGTTTAATCTTCAAGGGAAAGTCCCCCTTCCAGATCTTTTGGCGCCAGTTTTCATTGATTTGTGTCCAGAATTTAGTGGCCAATGCATGATACACATTTTTTGCTGTAAGAAAGCCGGTGCTATCCCCTCCCATCCAAATAAGGGCGTCTGACCTATTCTGAAGGCGAATACCTGCTCCAGTTAAATGTTGAGTAAAATCGTCCCATTCAGTTATCAAATCGGGTTCAAGCTGTAGATCTGTACCATTAAGCCAATTTTCGCCTAACTGTCCACCACTGGGCGTAGTGCTGAATTGGTGCAGGAAATAAATACCCTTGCTGTGTAAATGCGCCAGAAGTGGAGGAGAGAGTAGGGAATTACTACCCAAGCCCAGAATAGTGTCTCTGTTGAGTTCAATCATGTATCCATTGCCCGATTTCCACGCAATCCATTGAAGAATGATCGGTAGCGATTTAAGGAGGTGTTTCCAGGTTTGTGAAACTCTTGCCGGTTGATCTGAGGCCGATCTGATCCAGACATGTATAGGAAGGTGTGGGAAATACTTATCTTTAATCACCTTGCTCTAAAGGCTAGGTCTCATTAAAATTCTCCAAAAAGTATTTACCGAGATTGCCCTGTAAAAGAATAGCAGATTTCTAAGTCCCCAACCTCCCATCAATTTGGGTTTTGAGATTACCTCCCATCTGCATATGTGGTATCCTTTGTTTTTTTTGCTACCTGTCCATAGGAAGGTGAAGACTAATTGTCGAAGGGTCTTCAGAACAGATGCAGGGATGTGAGCTAACGCTATCCAATGCACCGAGAGGCTTTCCAAGACGGCCTTTATAAGAACAATTCTGCCTCCCAGTGAGAGCAATCTGTTGCACCAGTGATGAATTCTACATTCAAATTTTTCAATAAGCCAAATCCAGTCTTTTTTAGTATAGCTGGTAGGTTTTATATTGTAGCCCAGGTAAGTAAAACCCTTCGCTAAATCTCGAGAGTCAATACCGAACAATACTTTTAAATCTGTTAGCATTTCTTCCTGTGCTTCCAAGACCAGGAAAGTTGACTTATGGATATTGATCTCTAATCCTGAAACAGAGCAAAAAATGTTAATGAGAGAGTGAATTGTTGTCCATTCAGCCAGATTGGCATTGGTCATGATAAGCACGTCATCTACAAAGAGTATATGCAAAATATGTAGCAGCCTCGAGACTTTAATCCCTTTCAGGTGTCCTTCTGCTTGGCTTTTTTTGAGTAAAATGCTGAGACTTTCCAGGACCAAGATGAAAAGAAGAGGCAAAAGGGGGCATCCTTGTCGGAGACTTCTCTCACAGTGGAAATCTTTAGTAGCTTCCCCATTGTTCAGAATTGCAAGGGTGGCCAAGGAAATACAACCCATTATCCAATTGGTAGTAATTATCCCAAAACCACGTTGTAAAAGAATAAGATGCAGAAAATTCCAGTTGATGCAGTCAAAGGCCTTTTTAAGGTCCAACTTTAGAAGGATGGCTTTTAGGTTTTTTGTCTTAATACTATGAATGCATTCTTGTGCAACGCCAATAACATCGAGAATTTGTCTCCCTTTAAGGAAGCCAAGCTGTTCATCTGATAGTGCCTGGGAGAGGATAGGACGAATTCTTCTGGCAATCATCTTAGAGATAATTTTGTAGCATAGATTACAAAGTGAGATATGTCGAAAGTCTGTAAACTGTCGGGGGAGGTTTGATTTTGGAATCAAAACAATGAAGGTATTGTTTAACTGAGTTTTTACAACCCCTCTGGATCTTGCATCCTCCACGACGTCCAAAAGATCTTGACTCATAAGATCGAAAAAATGGAGATATAATTCTATAGACCAACCATAGGGTCCTGGGCTTTTTTCTTTTTTGAATCCTTTGATAACCTCTAAAATTTCCTCCTTAGTACAGGGAGTTTCTAAAGCTCTTGCCTCCTTGTCTGATACCATCTTTGGGAAGAGACTTGATGTTTCAATCTGAGCTGTAAGGCTAGGTGCAGAAGCATCTTGGTAAAAAGATTTAAAATGATTGAAAGCCACTGTTTTGATATCTTCTGTTGTTTGGTGAATCTTACCGTCCTCTTCCTCTGTATCCCACATATACTTTTTAGATTGACGAGAGCTGGCCACTCTGTGGAAGAAACACGTATTTTTATCCCCGCCTGCCAGCCATAGCATTCTACTTTTCAAGCACCATCTCTCCTCATCCTCACGAAGGTATTTGTTACGGGCTTCTTCTAGACAGTGTATTTTATGGTCTGAATCAACACAACAAGCATCCTGGGTCTTTAATCTGAGAAGGTCTTCCAATTCCTGTTCTATTATACCTAAATATGTCTTTTCCTGTTTCTTTTTTTCTTTTAACCATAGAATGGTAATAGCTTTTAATTTGGAAAGTTTTCTAACCATATTGCCTTGGATGTCTCCAGGTACAGTAAGGGTGGTGTCATCCCACAACGATCTAACCAGATGGTCAAAAGAATCCTCCCTCATCCATTGCGGGTTAAACTTGAAAGGTTGTCTAGCTCCAAAACAACCTTCACCTATCTGTAAGCAGATTGGTGAGTGATCAGATAAATATGGAAGATTTACCCAAGCGCGGAATCTGCAAGATGGTGAGAGTAAGTCTTCCGCAACTAAAAACCGATCAAGTCTTTTGGCTATGCCTGTTGGTCCCATTCTCCCATTTCTCCAAGTAGGCAGTAGCTCTGCTGGCTTCAAATCCACCAAGGAATTTTTGTAAAAAATATGTTTGTAATAGTTCGAGAGTGGGTCAATCAATGCCTTTTCTCCCCATATTTCCTTGGGACTAGTAGTTAGATTAAGATCTCCAACAAGGATGAGACTCTTAGCTGCCAAGAGACCTAGTCCATCAAGTCGCTCCCAGAAAGATTTTCGGTCAACACATGGACCATATACGTTGAGCAGATTAAGTTTAGTTCTCAGTTCAAAGCAGGTTCCAGTAAGTAAAATCCCCCCTGGGCTAAGCATCGGAGAAAGATCAAAAAGGGAAGGGTCCCACGTGGCCAGTAGGCCTCCCGAGTTACCTACAGAGCTTGCCGTGCAATCCATCCAGTTCGGTCGGAGCTGGTACATAAAATCCCTAGTAGCAGATGCATCCACTAGTGTTTCTTGAAGGAAGATGATAGATGGATGGGTCTTCTTGAGAAGTCTTCGCATGGAGGCAAGTTTCAGGGGTCCTCCAACCCCTTTGATGTTGAGGGAGAGAAGGATCATGACTTACCTCGGGCTAGGGATTTTAATCCTCTAAGCGCCCCTTGATTTGTATCAGTAGATGGTGTACCCGAAGTCAGAGGTCCAATGATAGCCTTTTTACGTGCACTGCGGGTTTTTAGTGGTGAAAGTTCAAGCCCTAATCCTCTTGACCAAGTGGGATCCGGTTCAGGTGAAGGTTTAACTCTTGAAGAGGATGGATGATCAGACTGGTGTATGGTAGGCTGTATAAGAGTTTTCCCTTGGTAAGTAGAAATAGGTATCGAAGAGAAAGGAAGATTGGGAGCTGGGGTAACATCCGAGAGCAAGGTTTCTAGTTGGAGTTCAGATAAGGTCGGCTCTATGTAGCTAGGTAGAATAAAAGAATCTTGTGTTTCGTCTAGGACTGTTGTAGCTTGGTTGTCCGAATCCCAAGCATAAGGTTCAGGAGAAGTCAACGACAGAGGAGTTTGTAAAGGATAAGAGTTGTTGCTAGTGTCTGTGGGTACGGAAGCAGATGGTTTTCTAGCAATAGAGGAATCAATAGAGTGTAGTTGGCCCGACAGGGGAGGAGGAGAAAGTGGTGGAGAGACAGGCTTAATTGGAAGAGGTTCCGAAGGTTTAGGATACAAGATTTTGTCGGCATGCTCATTAATAAAGAGTCTATCCCAGGCAGAGAAAGTATTGAAAAGTGAAGGACAGTGTAGCTTGATCTTACCCACTAGTGAGTCTTCAGGTGGATTGAAATCCCTCCGTAGATATGGAGCCTCCTCCTCTAGCTGGTCTGGAGGTGTGATGTAACTATCGAAATTTGTCTCCTTCGCTGGATCCGTTTCAGTCACAGGAGGAGAAAACTTTGAGCAGTCCCTTCTCAGATGACCAGTTCTGCGACAGAGGGAGCATCGAAACGGGATTCCGAAGTAGTCAAGACGCTGAGCAATAAGTTGTCCTCTCCATTCAATCTCCAGTATTTCAGGTAGTCCAGCCTGGATGTCAAGTTCCACATATATCCTGGCCATTCTTCTATCTAGTGCTGCAAGAGAGTTTGTATCCACCCTTAGAAAATGTCCTAAAGAGGCTCCAATAAGTTCAAGCGCTTGCTGGTTCCAAAGCTGAAGTGGGAGACTTGGGAGGAGGACCCAGATATGTCTGTGGTTGAAGAACTCCGTGGAAGGGTTAAAGCCAAGCCTCCAACATTTGAGCATGAGGCATCCCCCCTCAAATGCCCAGAAATTTCCCAGGATATGGACAATATCCTCTGGTTTCTTGAAGATAAAACCAAACCAACCGTGTTGTAGCCGGTGAATCTTGGGTAGGTAGCCTAGAAGAGGTTTCCAATGAGTTGAGATCCAGTCTTCAATGTTCTGCTTACATTTCTCTTTGTATGCTGGCCTCCCAACTAAGGCACACAGGGCCAGGTTGCAGGCATCTGATAGTCTGACGTCCATTCCAAGAATGAGCTTAGGATGTCTTTGTTTTGGTTTCCAAACCTTATGCAACCTCTTGTAGGTGCATTGTTTTTGAGGGAAAGGGGTACCGTCAAGTTGTCTGCTTCCTTGCTGATAATTCCCTTCTATCTTCCTCTCCTATTGACTAGGAAATATTCGATCTCCTTCCAAGGTAGATTGTGATGTTGTCCCTACAGTGGCAGGAGTTAAAGACTGGCAGGTCAGGTTTGTAGTGGGAGATGTTTGTGTGGGTCCGGATTTCAAGTTCTGTGGTGCGACAAGCCGGTTAGAGGCTCGGAAATGGCTGCTGCAAAGTTCATCAATCGAGGCAAGGAGATCCGGTTGGTCCCATGGGTCCCCAAAACCCCCGTCAGTGGGATCCGAGCGCTTAGGCTCCATAAAAGTAGCTTCTATAGACAACTGTAGGAGACTGTGGAGGATAAACAGTTAAAGACTTCTGGAACAGTCAGAATAAAGGGAAAGAATCGTCGGGTGACTCCCATCCTATCCGGCAAGTCTGTGGATGTTCAAGGAGAGCTAAGTGGAGAGGGGAGAGAGCCAAGGAGTCATGGAGAGGAAGCCATGGACGATCTTCAAACTCGGAGCCATCATCAACTACTTTTACTTATGTGGTTGTGCTAATTTAATATACATTTTTGTTTTAAAGATTTTGTTTGAAATTCTTTTTTTCTAAGATTTAAATAAAGGACGACTCAATTACTAGTAGTAATAGTGGTTGGTAATCTTGAAAGATTCGATTATATTTCACCGAGTAATTTATGATTTTTTTGTTGGCCACATATCTTGAATGAATGGTTCAATGATTGAGTTAAACCTTAAGATTATAAATGCATTTCTTATTTAATTTGTAATTGAGATACACATATACACTTTTGGTTTTTATTTATAGGATGTATTTCAAATTTTATGTTGGTAATAATGGTTTATTGAGTCGATAAAAGTGGTGCATTGATATTGTCCCCACCATAATTCAAGTATTTGTGATGACATGCTCGTGTTTTTGCTGATAGATACACTATCACATATAACAATAATTAAAACTAGGTACAAGTCCATGCATCTTTCTTAAAACAAATAATCCCCACTTACAACACATTTGCCACACCATGATAATAATCAGCCACTTTAAAAAATAATTTTATATAATGTAACATCCCTCACTCTATTGATATTTTAATATGATTGCGATGTCATTCCTTGTGGATCAGTTTTAATTTGTGATTCTTATGAATGTCATTGTAATTTTTCTAAAATGGGATATTCTTATATTGAATTTCAGTTCACAATAATATTCTTATATTATAAGAGAATATTGTTGTACATCAATAATTACTTTAGTTAATTTATCAACATTGTTGACAGATTTAACTTCTAATTATTATCCATCATATGTTACACACTATCTCACTAAAATAATATTACTAGCATTAAAATTTGGTAGTGGGTCCCTCACTTAAAATAATATTACTCACATTGAAATTTAGTAGTGGGTCCCTCAAACCTAGTGTCATTGTTGAAACCACATGGTCGTGGTTGCCTCATGGCATATCTACGTGGCAACATAAAAAGTGCCTCTTCATTCTTTCAAGGGACTGCCAGGTGTCAGCTGCTAAACCCACTGAAGGGAATCAAAGGGAGTACGCCGACGGGGGCTCGAATCGGAGGGAGTGTCAGGTAAACCAGCGCGCAATTATTGAAACCGAAGGCGTCAACTCCGTGTCAAACTAGAGTTAAGCTCGGCCAAAATGCTTTGCCACTCTGCTCGGAGGGTCGGTCTTGAGTTACGAAGACTCGACCCTACGGTTTAACGGAGGTTAAGTTAAATTATCCCTTGTTGGGGATTAGTATATTGTATTTGCACTAGTGGAGAATCATATCAGATATATTTCGTGCCGGGCAACCTTGCGTCCATTCGTTTTATCGCTGGGAAGTCCTCTGCAAATACCGGAGGAATCCTGTAAAGTCTTTCGAGTCTTGTCAAATAATTTTCTGTGTTTCGTGGACCAGAAGGACACCTCTAGACTGTTAACTATGGAGGGCTATATATACTGATATTGGATGGAGATATAATTGGTGTTTTGGGCTTTGGGTACAGGCTGTAAGGGCTCTCTGTTCAAGTTTTGTGGCAGCAAATTTTATACAATCATGTCTTCTCCCAGCAAGCGACGAGAAATGGATGTTATGAAACTGTGAGTATCTATCTATCTATCTATATTTTCCTTTTTTATATTTGATGAGGAGTAGTTATTCGTTCCAGTGAATTTGAATTGAGAAAATTTGTTGATTGTACAGCATGATGGGTGACTACAAAGTGGAAATGATAAACGATGGGATGAATGAATTTTATGTCGAATTCAACGGGCCTCGTGACAGTAAGTCATATTCTCTTTATTTATTATTTATATTGGTATACGGCCCTTTGTTAACGAATAGGCCCTATCTTCCTCTTAGATGCCATGACCAAGGGATTCTAGTTCACGATGAGGGATTTTTATTTCATCAAAATCACTCTGGCGACAAACCGCCTAGGCTTTATGAGATATCACAAGATAGCACAGCAATGGGCAATGGGCAATGGGCTGGGCCATATTAAAATGGCACCATGTCCTAGAGGGATTGAACCTGGGTTTCTGTGAAGAAAGGTCGCTTGATTTACTGCCTGCTACAACCCATTTGACAAATTTTGTTATTCTTTTAGGTTCTGTTGGATTTTTGAATTTTTGATTTTCTTCCAGGCGTGCCCTGTGTAGAGACTTTTGGGTACACTGTTGGAAATATTCTTTAGCAGTCTCAGCAATCTTTAATTTTAGTTTTTGAAGCTGTTAATAGGTTGATCTGTTCTGTCAATTATCTCCCTTACACTTTATTGTTTATGGATTGTTAAAAAGTGGGAGTTCAGTTTGTGGGCATGTCCATGTGCTCTGCATCTGCGCCTTTAGTGCTTATATAACGAAGACTGGATCAGATTTTCATAGGCCTATTGACAATTTATGAAAGCGGTACATTTGCATACTTTATAAGGCCAGATTGCTTCACAAAATAATTTGTTCTTATGCATATTGGCAATTTATGAAAGCGGTACATTTGCATACTTTATAAGGCCAGATTGCTTCACAAAATTATTTGTTCTGATGCTCATGGTACCTTCTGCTTAGAGCCTGATAGAGGGTTATCTATTCGTTCAAAGCCATCCAGGACTTGCACCTGGTCTCATCCGCATTGGAAGACTGTTAGCATGGGGAACAAGTTCGCTGGGTTTTGAACCTGAAGACTGTGTTAGCATGGGAACAAGCTCGCTGGGTTTTTATCCTGGGTCACCATTGCCGCAAGCGCTCCATCTTGCCGCCAGACCACAGCCCAATGGACAGCTATATTACATATTGTTGAAATCTACAACGTTGCTTTATGAATTTGTCTTTGTGTTTTTGCATAACAACAGACCTGAAGAATTTGATGCTTGCAAATATTATCCTCCCCTTTGAGTTTTATTTGTGTTTTCTGATAATTCCCGGAAACTCCCAAATTTGTGTTTATGAAATATCTTCAACCCATGCATTATTTTTAGTTTGAGAGTCAGATACGGATTTTTACTTTTGGTCTTTAGAAGCATTTATGGATGGTTATCTGTATTTGTGCCCAAGCAGTTGTTTTGGTTGCACCGTAATGAAACCGTGTTGAGAATTGTGTTTTTATTTGTACACATACCTTTACTAGGTGCAGGCATTATGCATTAAAAAATTCTCCCCGAGGCTCGTATTTCACGACCTTGGTTTTTTTCTCTGTAGATCTGTTCCTGTCCAAATTTCCTTTGTGGCCATTGATGCTTCCCTTTGCCTACCTGGCATATGGGTGCAAAGCTTGATATTTCTAAAATTTCTTACGCCATTGGCCTCCATATCATTTAGACATCTGTGATATTTTTTGGTCCTTAATGGTTGATTTCCGCACTCCTAAGTGCCACAAATTGGACACAACTGAAGCTAATCAACTACTAAAGCAAAGAGTCTTAAAATAACCTGCCAGTTTGCTAGTTCTTCTGTTTTGGCTCCAACTCTTTGAAGATCATTTGTTTTTTGTTCAGGTTAATCATATATGGTAGGTTGCATCATATCAAAGTCTTTCTTACCAGTCTCTAAGTCAGGGGGCTGCAGACAAGGGAGTATTCTGTCACCTCTGCCTGGACTGGACTTTCCTTGTCCAGTATGATTATCATCTCATTATTTTTGAATTTTTATGAGAAAATATGTTCTGTTAGATTTAAGCCTATCACTTTGATGTGGAGCCCTTGAAGAATCTCCAATCTTAGTGATAGCACTTTCTCTTATCCTGTTCTCCATTAAAGTTTCCATATTGCTTATTATGTGTGAAACTCCTTCAGTCTTTGAATTTTTGCAGTGGTTGTAGATTCCTTTTTACTGTTGTTCATTTGCAGAAGTAGAAGATACTCTAAACCATGGATTGTAAGGAACTTGTCTGCAATGTTTTTAATTAGACTGTCTATTTTGGGGATCATCAAAGCATAAGTCACAATTTATTGACGCTGGATGCAGTTAGGTGGGTTAATTTAAACTAAATTTTTTTGTTTTGTTCATCCAGATTTACATATCAGAATATTTTACTCCATTTGACGAGCACAACTTGAACCAATTTTGATGAACCTGAATTAAGTTGTCGACTTCACTTTGATTGATAGTTGATGGTATTCTGTTCCATCTTGCATAGCTTGGGCACCTGACTATTATTCACCTTTTCTCCTTATGGAGTAATTGGTAGGAGAATTTAGTGAAGAATTATTCCACAAGGATTTTCACTATAAATATCTTTAAAATGTTTTTTTTTTAAAGAGAATTTATTTATATATAAATTCCAAGTGCACAATAGATGTGTTTATTGGTTCAAATAATCTACCATTTGCAGAGGCCCAAAATCTCTCTTCCAAAATTGCAATCCAAAACTACTTCCCAAAAGTCCCGAAACCATTTCCCAAAATCTACTACCCAGAACCTCCTCTCAAATTCCACTTTTCTGAAACAGTTTCTCCCCTCTATCCTACTGATATCATTCCATTTCACTCCTGAACTGCCTGCTGCAACGTTCATGATCCAGTCTGTCTAGTTAAGCTGGTCCCACCTTTCAACTGTTTTTGTCCTTGTTGTCTGGCTGGGGGATCCTCTCCACCAACTTGTAAAATTTCTATGCATACCTCTTTGATTGTCTCAAATGGTTCTAATCCTGATGCATCAAGGCGATAATTTTTGCCTCAACATTTTCTGCCATCTCCAAATGTTTATCCAATTTTATGTTCTGTTTTCTCTTTATAAACCTATGGCTACATTCCTCCATTGTAGCTACACTTTTAAAATCAGTGATGCCAGCCTCCTAGCTTCACTGTATTGTGGGAGGAGATTCACAAGAGCACCACAGACATCATGGAATGCGTGTATCATCGATAGAATGCCTCCACCGCCTCGTTCTCTTAATCTCAAAGCATTTATCACAGTCTGCCCTGTTCTACATTGCACAGAATAGTGGTTCTTGGACAAACGTGATCTTGTGTAAAGCACAAGTTTATAAAGAAGCTTCTTAAGCTATGGAGTTCCCATCAACCTCCTCCCTAATTGCAATCACGCAGTGAGACTGAAGTTTATTGTGTTTTACCCTTCCATAAATGCACCACAATTCGTCAGTGCTATTGTGCACTCATAAAAATTCAACCTGGATTTCTAGTCACATCCTGAAAAGCCATTAAGTTTACTGTTGATCTCTTTTTGGTCTAATCTTACCTCATAATTCGGTCTGCAGATTTCCAACTTGTTCTTCCTCATACGGAAATGAATGTATTTGTCATCTGTGGAGAATGAAAACTCACTCACTTTTCTCACTTTTTTCATCACGTTGTGAAGTTCCCAAAATTTCACAGTCTGTTCCTAGCCATTAAAGTTAACATTGAATACCCCAAAACTACGTGATTACTTTTTTTCAAGTTTCTGCCCAAAGTAAGGCCTCAAACCAAAATTATAAGTTTAGTTTCATTACTTCTTGCCTGATGAATTTCTGAACCATAGAAAAGAATTAGACCACCCCTCTCATACTCAGTCACCCCTTCTTTGCCAGATTAAGGCTGCCCCATTGAATTTCAAACACATCTGTCCTGTCAGTATTAAATGCAGTGCCTTTGTAAAATGGTAACCCCCTTCCTGACTTACAGCAGCTAATTCCAAAATGGTATCATTGGACACTTAAAGATGAATTTGTTGAATAGGCCTTTTTTCGTCATGCTATGTTCAATTTCATATTAAAAGGAATAGGCTTGTGTTATCTCTTTAGGGAATAGGCTTGTGTTATCTCATTCAGGAATAGGTATTCCCTAAAGAGGAATGTTTTGCAGTATTCATTATTCGCTCTTGGGCATTTATATCTTTCTTCTTCTCTGATGGCCAATTATCCCCTTTTCCTACTGTGATTGAAAAGCCATTGCATTAAGATCAGACATGACCTTCATATATATGTTTACAATAGTATGAGATTATCCATCCATAGAACCTGTGCTTTTTTTTTCCCAAGAAAAGAAAACATATATTGATATTTCAAGTAGAAATCAAATATACATAGCTTGTGTCTGTTCGACACTCTCAGAAGGCAAAAAATCAATGTTCCACCAAGTTTCTGGGATGGGGGAGTGCGGGAGTGGGGAGATGCATGTGGGGGACGTGTGCGAGCACCCCCAAATTTTAGGGAAATTAGGGGGGATGGGGGGGCGTCGGGGTCTGTGGCACAGGGGTCCCATCTCTATAATAATAATAATAATAATAATAATGATAAAATCCCAACAATAACATTTCAAAATTCAGCCCATACAAACTCACATCTCTAAAATTATAAAAATAATAATAATAATTATAAAATCCCAACAATAACATTTCATCCCATGCAAACTCAGCACTGTCAAACATCCTAAAATAATTAATAGTAATTTAAAAAATTTAAGTAAAAGAAAGAAAAGGTAAGATAAAGGAGAATGCCAACTATATTAATGTTAAAAATTTAAGTGAAGGGAAGAAAAGGCTAAGTTACCAGGATCCAGATCTGGATATGAATACGGATCCACCAGTTTTTTGAAAAGCTAGGATCCGGATATTGTGGGGAAATGACAAGTACAAACAATATAAATGTATTTTTTATAAATTTTAAACATAAAATTTATATAAAAATTAAAAAATATAGAAATTTTAAATATATAACTTATATATATATATATATATTTTAAATATTTAATACTTATATAAAAAAATTAACATATTAGATTAATAGATTTATAATTAACATATTATTTATAAGTATTTTACATTAATTATTTTATACAAGTTAAATTATGAACTTAAACTTTCACATTTGTTATATATATTATAAACTTTAGAGATATGAACTAGGGGCCTAATTATTATTAATTTTTTTTTTGTTGTTTGTAAGAAATGCCCGTCACTTGCCGGGCCAACATTTCAACCGTTGGCTAAGAAACTACAACCCAGGGGCATATAAGCCATCAAAATCACCCGAGGATCGCACCCGGCCTGGGCTGCACCAACCCTTAACATGACTGGATTTTTGGGTGTCTCCCGAGTAAACACACCGTAAGGGTATTGAACTTGGGTCGCCTAGCAAACGAAACCCACACCTTAACCAATTGAGCTAGCCAAAATTGACAAATATTATTATATTCTAACATAAACTTAGCGGGGATAAATATTATTATGTTATAACATAAACTTGGGGGGCCAAACTCTAATAATATCGTAATGAGGATTTATAAACTTTACTTTACATCTCTGTTACTTTATATTAAAAACTATGCACTGAACTTTATCAAACTTTATCACAATGGTTGACTTCCCTTCCCGTTGGCGTAAGGCGACATTTCCAAAATGAGTTTCACCTTTTGGATTACACAACAACTAAAAAGATTTTTTAGATTTTTCATCGCGGCATTTTTTCACATGGAGCGGATCTTAGGAGGATCCGGATCTGTTTCAAATTTAGGGATCTGTGGATCCAAACCCCAAGCCTGACGGATCTAGTAACATAGAGAAAAGGTAAGGTAAAGGAGAATGTCAACTATATTACCATTAATTACCAAGGT
>ML859209.1:11500-25676 GCA_009831015.1 Picea engelmannii | reverse complement strand
AGATGAATTTCCCTCTATATAAAGAGGAGCTTCTCTCCTTTTCATGAGGGATTTGGCACTTGGATATTTAGGAGTTAGAGAAGTGATGAAGTATCAATATTAGGAATTGAAGCTTGATGGAACTCCTTTGAAAAACCATTCTTAAATATTAATGGAAGATTGAGGTATTGATCCAATTTGATGTATTGTTTATTTATGCCTTTCAATTTGTTTTTCATGTTGTTGTAGATTTTTGTTGTTGTCATTCTTTTATAAAAGCTTAGTAATGAATTTATTCATCTAGGAGTAAGCAATTTGAGGAGGCTCTCCCTTTTGCTATATTTGTTTTATTTATTTATGCATATGTCCTCATTTTTATTATCAACTAAGTTGCATATTTGGAAGCACATTACAACCATAAAACAACACATTTATAATTTTATTTATGAGTGGAAATCTTAGCCTCTAAGACTAGTTTTCTACAACATATTTCTAGCAAATACTTAAGATTCAAATGTATCAAATTATGACCTTTCTACCTTAAGTGCATAGCTTAAATATGAATGTATCAAATAGTTGCTTTATTTACTAATTTGTAGAAGATGGTAAAAAATCTTCGTCTATCACATGACTTGCTTCAAAGTAGTTGCTTGTGACACACTCTCTCATTTATCCAATGCCTTATGACTCCATTAGCTCATGATTGATAGGAACTATTTTCCTTCCATCTCTTTTTATCATTTGCGTGTCCTTCATTTTCATATCTTGTCCTCATCTTGACATAGTCCAATTATTACTCATGTAGTTAGATACTAGGGCAATTACATAGTGAATGGTGCAAATGATGATAGGAGACTTGATAAAAATCTAAGGGGAGTACAATTTTTTATAATTTTTTTTTAAACAATACAGTGTTGTCGGATATCCGACCCCATGAAGTTTGAATATGATGGAAATGCCATAGGTATGACACCCTATGGAGTTAGATATCTGATGACCCAAGGAACAGGATGGTTCGACTCCATGAATTTTGTGTCCGACGACCACGACATAGGTCTGATGCCCTTATGGAGTCAGATATCTGAACCCTATGGGGCAGGATGATCGACGACCCAACCACTAATCTGACAGGAAGTCGGATATCTGACAGCTATAGGGGAAAAATGATCGACGACCCAACATTTGATCCAATGGCTGTGGAAGTCAGATAACCGACTGCTTCTATTATGTGTCAAATAACTGACAACATTCCATTGATGCTCAAACAAAAATAATTCCGTCGAATTTTAGATGCATAACTATCGAATTTCAGACAAATTAGCCATTGGATTTTGGGTACAAATGTAGTTGTGTCTAGGTATAGGTATAGGTCTATATGTGGTGAGGAAAGGAAAGAAAATGCAAGGCATGGTAAGGCAAGGAAAGGAATGACAAGGCAAGGCATGGCATGTGTTATGACATATAGTTGTCAAGGGAAACATATTGTCCAAGTTCATGGTTTGCATAGGAAGCGTCTGAGTGGAGCATACAGAGAAAATCATTTTGGGCTTAAAATACAAACAGGTGGGCCTAGTTTTCAATGGCGGAAATCCCCTATGAATTTCAAATTAGTGGCTCATGAGTATCTCGAACTATAGAGTTGCGTGAAGTATAGCACTGGAGCAAAGAGTCCTGAAGTGCCGAAGTCCCGAAGTGTCGAAGGCCTGAAGTCCCGAAGGGCTGAAGTAATTCTCAGCTGTTCGATTCAAGTGGGCCATGTGTCGTCATATTCTCAGCTCCAGAGGTTTTACTTGGAGGGAAATGGAGTTTGAGAATTGAAATTCCTGAAGGTCGATCCGTGAAGCAAATCTCGGTCGTTGTTTTGAAGGGGATAATCTAATCTGTCAATATAAAAAGAACCAGAGTTGAGCCATTGATCAGAGGGCCTAATCTTAGATCGCAAGATCAATGGTCATAAAAAATTGTGGGGTCGGAAGGTGTGCATGTTTTAAAATCTTAGGGGCAGGCCGCAATCGAAACCGTGGCTTTTAAAAAAGGGACACGTGGCAGTTCATGGTGAATTGCGGGGACAAAAGCAGTTTTCTTTCAGACCACTCTTGGTAGTGCCCACAATCGCACAATTGCATAGGGTCATGGCCCTAGGTCACATTGAATATGGAGCGATGGAGAGGAGTTCCGTCAAAGGCCGAAAGCGTTTGTATTTGTAACAAAAGAAGATCTGCATGGCCTCGAGACACCGGGATTGACTCGAAGAAGTCATGGGAACCACCTGGAAAATTCATGGGTGTCAGTCCTCGTCATGATCCCGATGAAGCCAGTTAATGGAAATGGGAGTGGTGGTTGAAACTTCAACTCACTCCATAAATCGAAAGCAGGCTGAGGACATTCGCGAGTGCAGATTGGTAATCTAAAGTTTCCTTCTGGACATATTTTCTTGCAAAACACATAACTAAGGCGAGCTCGTGTCTGACCTGAGAAGGACTGCACAGTCTGACAAAGGAGGCACCGACTGAAAAATTTAAATGCAGTGGTCTGATCATGCTCCCGGTGGTTGCAACATTTCTGAGTATATATAGGCAGTTTTAGTATTTTTTTTATGGTCGATGGTTGAGCTAGGCTCCCGTATTGTAAAGTTTTGATGAAGCTCTGGTTCTCTAGTTATGTATTTATTTTTGAGACTTCTTGATTAATATAAGTCATATTTCTTACTCCATATTATTTGCCTCCGATACTAAGAGATTTCATGATTGACTGATTCACATGGATTGTTGTGACTATATTATGATGAATGTTTGATTATAGTGATGTTATAATTTCTTCAGTTTCTTTGAGATTTGAATTAAAGAGGATCTTGTGTTTAATTTTTTCCTCCTTAGGTTTTTGGAAGACCAGATGTCCATGGCAGACCTCTACACCCTCCTCAAAAAATTATTCCCTCTATTCACCCTTACTACAACTTACTAACTGAAGTTGATTCAAGACCTCAACTGCTTGCGCATACCAGTCCAGATTTCTAAGTTAGAACGATATTTTCTTGAGTCTGTGGCCATTTGAACCCCTTTAAATTTATTCATTGTGACATAAAAAACCGATGAGTACCGGGCTTACCTCCAATGCAATCTAGAGGTGACTTCTAGTGCTAACATTTATGGCGTTGTTGCCGAGGAACAAATTGAAGAACTTTCCCTGGGATAGAATGACAAAGAGCTTCTAATTATGAAGGTGCATTAGATATTAGAACCATTGAAGATTGTAGTTTTCACTTGACGACTCCACAATCAAAGACTCCATTGTGGAGGATCCTTATAACAAAAATATGATCATGCATAAAGGGATTACCAAGTATCAGTTTATGAGCTTACTTCATGAAATCTTGTTTTTCCTTATCAACTCATTCCTGTCTTCCCCTTTACATATAAAGAGGATTATCCTCTGCTTTGTCTATTTAGAATATTATAAGCCGTCCTTTATTAATCCATCCTTCAAAGAAGAAGATGTCCCTTCTTCTTGTGTTGTAGATGTTTATCTTGTGTCTTCACCGCAACCTATTCATAAGGATGAAATTCATATTGAACCCCCCCCTAAATTCAATCACCCTTGAAGCCTTGAGGAGGTTGAAACTGAACCAAAACCTTCTCAAATATCATCACATCCTGTTGTTACTATTGAACCCTGCCATCAATGTGTTAAAACTCATATTCAGCCCACTATTTGTCAAACTAGGATCAAAGACAATATGTTTAAACCTTTAAAGCTTCCATATCATCATCATCCTTATCCTCTTGATTTCGTTGAGTACTTTCCTCAATTTTCTGGAAAGGATCATGTTACATATGAGAGGCATATGGAGGATTTTGAGAACATTATTGATCAATTTGAGATAGTTCATGAGGATGTTACAATGAGTTTGTTGTCCAAATCCTTGTTAGGAGATGTTGTTGTATGGTTTAAGGGTTTGGGAGCTAACTCCATTGGTTCCTGGATTGAATTATGCAATACATTTTTAAAGGGTTGGGGTGAGAGCATGTCATTTGATCAATACCTACATGAGTTCACTACTTTGAGAAGGGGAAAAAAGGAAGTTATGTATTATTTTAATCGAAGGTTTCACAACTTGTATTGTAGCCTGCCCCTGGAAATTAAACCTTCTGAGACCGCTGGCATGGTGTATTACATAGTGTCTCAACACTTTGACCTTGTTTTGTATCTTAGGGAAATAACATCTACATCTCTATCACAGTTATTCATGGATAATGAGAAAGTGGAGGAGATCCGTCAAGCTTGTGGCAGGATTCAAAGTCAGTATCATGTCAACTCTGAACATGAGGCAGGTTTTACTTGCTTTCCCTATGAAGGAAAGACCGTGGATGATTTTGTCCTCGAATCAGGTATCTTAGACAACCTTGTTTTTGAGGAAGTCATTGTCTCAAACATTGACCAAGAGTTGTCGAGAGCACCCTGAAACAAGACGTTTTGAATGTCAAGAGTCAAAGGTTTTTTATGAACATACTAGTGATGTTGATGAACAAAATTTTTCTATGTTTTGTTTGGACCCTTTTGGCACAATTCTGGTTTATGATGATGATTTTGATCCTTGTAAATTCTATGGAGGTGTTGAAATGGATTTTCATATGCATTTGATCTATCATCCATCAACCACAAATGAATAGCCCTATGTTGATGAAAATCATGTGTATGAATAGATAGAAGTAGCAATTACTATTGTTCCTGAAGTGGATATTTTTCACAGTTATATTCTTGATGAAATTATTGTTTTAGATATTGATCATAGATATGAGGGGAAACCCAATTTTGATGAATATTATAATGATGATGAGAAGCAGACTATCCCCATGGTATGTGTAGAGATGATCAACAATCAGCCCACGGGTGGTTCTGAAGTTATGAAGAAGATTTTTGACCCACAGATGCATGTGTATGTCATTCAATCAGGTGTGCCTGTAGAAGACATCAAACAAATTGTCAGTGGCTATGACACAATGAAGGTAACCTTCCACAAGTTAATCATGTGTTGCCTTCAGTTTCATGACCCTGTCGATGAGTACATAGAGTTATACTTCTCAAATTCTTTGGAGCATGCAGGCTTGATATTTTTAGCAGCATTTGAAAGTAATATGGACGATCATAAGAATGAAATTAGTCAACTTCCACACTCTCCTTTTTTTTATGGATCACTTGTAGTGAAGCGAAGGATTCAATTATCAAATATTTTGAATGGCTCCGGTGGAAGTTTGCCTTCACCTAGCCCATTGTAAAATTTAGTTAGATTAGGTTTTGTACATAAATAAGATCCTTCTGAAGCATGTGTGTTTGTTTTCCTTTCCTAAGTAGAATAGTGTACATGTGATCCTCCGCAGGATGCTTTTGAGCATGACTCCATAGCCCAATGCAGAAGGCGATTGGAACTACTTGTTCTTGGTAGCTCATAGGAAGCATGCCATCCCCTGTGGAGCCAAATGTTATCACATATAGTTTTCAAGGGTAGCAGGTCATCCAAGTTCATAGTCTTCACAAGAAGTGTCTGAGCACAACATGCAGAGCAACTCATTTCAGGCTTAAAAAAAAACAGGTAGGCCTAGTTTTCAATGACAGAAATCCCCTATGAAGTTCATATTTGCAGCTCCTGGATATCTGGAACTGTAGAGTTGCGTGAAGTATAGCACCAGAGAAAACAGTCTCGAAGTGCCGAAGTCCCGAAGTCCTGAAGGGCCGAAGTAATTCTCAATCATCTGATTCAAGTGGGCCACGTGTTGTCAGATTCTTAGCTCTGAAGGTTTTACTTGGAGGGAAATGGAGTTTGAGAATTGAAATTCTTGAAGTTCGATCCGCGAAGCAAATCTCGGTCATTGTTTTGAAGGGGAAGATTCGATCCATCAATCTAAAAAGCGCCAGAGCTAAGTTGTTGATCAGAGGGCCTAAACTTAGATTGCAAGATCAATGATCATGCCAAATTTTAGGGTTGGAAGGTGCACATGTTTTAAAATCTCAAGGGCGGGCTGCAATCAGGACCGTGGTTTTTAAAAAAGGGGTGCGTGGTTGTTCATGGTGAATTGCGGGGACAAAAGCGGTTTTCTTTCAGACCACCCTTGGTAGCGCCTGCATTCACACAATTGCATAGGGTCATGGCCCTAGGTCACATTGAAGATGGAGCGATGGAGAGGAGTTGTGCCAAAGGTCAAAAGCGTCTGTATTGGTCATAGAAGAATATCTTCATGGCCTCGAGATGTCGAGGTTGACTCGAAGAAGTCATGGGCATCGCCTGGAACATTCATGGGTGTCAAGCCTCGTCACGATCTTGATGAAGGAAGATAATGGAAATGGGAGTGGTGGTTGAAACTTCAACTCACTCCATAAATGTAAAGCAGGTTGAGGACGGCCGCGAGTGAGGATTGGTAATCCAAAGTTTCCTTCTGGATGGATTTTCCTACAAAACACATCATTGAGGCGAGCTCGCATCTAACCTGAGAAGGCCTGCACAATCTGAAAGAGAAGGAACCAACTGAAAAATTTAAATGCAGTGGTCCGATCACGCTCCCGGTGGTTGCAACATTTCTAAGTATATATAGGCAGTTTTAGTATTTTTTTATGGTCGGTGGTTGAGATAGGCTCCTGTATTTTAAAGTTTTGATGAAGATCTGGTTCTCTGGTTATGTATTTGTTTTTGAGACTTCTTGATTAATCCAAGTCATCTTTCTTACTCCATCTTATTTGCCTTTGATACTAAGAGAGTTCATGATTGACTAATTCACATGGATTGTTGTGACTGTATTATGATGAATGTTTGATTATAGTGTTGTTATAATTTCTTTCAGTTTCTTTGAGATTTGAATTCAAGAGGATCTTGTGTTTAAGTTTTTCCTCCTTAGGTTGTTGGAAGACTATATGACCATGACAGACCTCTACACCCTCCTCACCAAAGTCTTCCCTCTATTCACCCTTACTACAACTTATTGATTGAAGTTGATTCAAGACCTCAACTTCTTGCGCATACTAGTCCAGATTTCTGAGTTAGAACGATATTTTCTTGAGTCTATGCCCATTTGAGCCCCTTTAAATTTATTCACTGTGAAATAAAAAACTGATGGGTATTGGGCTTACCTCTAATGCAATCTCGAGGTGACTTCTAGTGCTAAAAGCATGGAAATTCAAGTCAAGGAAAGACATGGCATGGAAAGGCAAGGCATGGCATGACATGGAAAAGCAAGGCATGGCATGTCATAGCATGGAAAGAAAAGGCAAGGCAAGGTAAGGAAATGCAAGGCAAGGTAATACAACACAAGGAAATGCAAGGCATGGCAAGGAAAGGCATGGAAAGGAAAGGCATGGCATGGAAAGGCAAGGCATGGCATGGAAATTCAAGGAAAGGCGGGGCAATGCAAGGCAAGGTAAGGCTAGACATGGAAACGCAAGGTAAAGCATGGCAAGTCATAACAAGGCAAGGTCTAGGTATAGGCCTAGATCTTAGTATGGCAAAGTAAGGAAAGGAAATTAAAGGCATGGAAAGGAAAGGAAAGGCATGACAAGGAAAAGCATGGCACATAAATTCAAGGAAAGGAAAGGCATGGCATGGCAAGGGAAGGCATGGCATGGAAAGTGAAGGCAAGCCAAGGAAATGCAAGGCTAGACATTGCAAGGAAAGGAAAGGTCTAGGTATAGGTCTAGGTCTAGGTATTGCAAGGAAAGGAAAGGAAAGGAAATGCAAGGCATGGAAAGGCGAGGAAAGGCATGAAAAGGAAAGACATAGAATGGAAAATCAAGTCAAAGAAAGGCATGGCATGGAAAGGAAAGGCATGGAATGGCATGGCGTGGAAAGGCAAGGCATGACATGACATGGAAAGGCAAGGCAAGGAAAGACAAGGAAAGGAAATGCAAGGCATGACATGGGATGGAATGGCAAGGAAAGGAAAGGCATGGCAAGGAAAGGTAGGCCATGGCATGGAAAGGAAAGGAATGACATGTCATGACAATGAAAGGAAATGAAATGTAAGGCATGACATGGCATGGCATGGAAAGTCAAGGCAAGGAAAGAAAAGGAATGACATGGGAAGGAAAGGAAAGGCGTGACATGGCATGGCAAGGAAAGGCATGGCATGACATGACATGGAAAGGAGGGGCAAAGTAATGCAAAGCAAGGAAATGCAATGCAACGAAATGCAAGGCATGGAATGGAATGGGATGGCAAGGAAAGGCATGGCATGGTAACACAAGGCATGGTATGGCATGGCAATGAAAGGCATGGAAATGAAAGGCAAGGGAATGCTAGACATGGAAAGGCAAGGCAAGGCATGGAAATGCATGGGAAGGCAAGGTATATGTATAGGTCTAGGTATGGCAAGGAAAAGCAAGGAAATGCAAGGCATGGCAAGGTAAGGAAAGGCATGGAAAGGCAAGGCATGGTATGGCAAGGAAAGGAAAGGAAATTCATGGCATGAAAAGGTGTTATATCCCTAAAATTCCCTACCTATGAATACATGGCATTGGCCTTTCTACTTGCACAATTTTCCAAACTATTATTGAGGATCTCTCTTTAAAAAACCATTTTTTGGAGTATGTACCCACCCTACTGCACTAGTGCTCCCGTACATATGCTAGTTGCATGATAGATAGCCCCCATACATATGCTAGTTGCATACTAAACAACCCTTGTTTACCTCCAAAAGCTGCAAAAAATAAAAAGTTGCAAGGAATTCAATGGAGTTTATGGGCTATTGAGGGTTTCCCAAATACACCCGTTGTAGCCCTTCCCCAAACCAAATAACTATCCTTTTCTCATATAAAAGGAGGTATTGGGGTCCCATTCCAACATCAAACATTAGAACAATGAAACTCTTCCCAAATCCCTTTTTCCTCCTTGCCCAAGTATTTGCAACCCCTTCTGATTTTTTTCCTTAGTATTCCCTCTCTAGCCTTTTCTCCTATACAATCCCTTCCCTTCCCCTGAAGTGATCAACTGATTGTGAGAGAAATCATTAGGATAGTGCACTTGGAGAAACATTAAGAGGAGCCTAAGCCTAGTCCGAGATCCTCTTAATTTTTCTCCAAGTGCACTATCCCAATTCTTTCTCTCACAATCGACTGATCACTTCAGGGGAAGGGAAGGGATTATATAGGAGAAAAGGCTAGAGAGGAAATACTGAAGAAAAAACTCATAAGGGGTTGCAAATACTTGGGCAAGGAGGGAAAATGGATTTGGGAAGAGTTTCATTGTTCTAATGTTTGATGTTGTAATGGGACCCCAAGACCTCCTTTTATATGACAAAAGGATGGCTATTCCGTTTGGGGATAGGATACAACGGGTGAATCTGTTGGGAAACCCTCAATAGCCCGTAAACTTCGTCGAATTCCTTGCAATTTTATTTTTTTTTGCAACTTTTGGAGGTAAACGTGGGTTTTTTAGTATGCATCTAGCATATGTATATGGGTTTTCTAGCATGTTTCAAGCATATGTACGTGAGAAGTAGTGCACCAGGGCACATACATGCTCCAAAAAATGGTTTTTTAAAGAGAGATCCTCAGCAGTAGTTTGGAAAATTGTGCAAGTAGAAAGGCCAATGCCATGTATGCATAGGAATGGAATTTTAGGGCTATAACACCTTTATGCATACATTCCCCTCATGGATAGATGCATGCTCCTCCAAAAGGTCAACCTGAGGTTCTAACAATCCTTCCTCACAGAGGGAGGTCTTTGCTCCACCAACTACCTCATATTTGAATTCCTCTTTCATATTCTTCTGTAATATTCCAGATATAAAAAGTATGCAAAACATAAATAAATAGCTAGAAATGGCATATGAACAACAATATAACCAGAACAACACCATGATAATACCAGAATGATAGCAAAATAACATAAGAAATAACACTTTGATTACCGAGAGCAATGTTCACTTGTCTCTTCGAGGGGGAAACCTCTAGCAGAGCATAGATCTATTACAATAATATCCAAGACAAAACTTATCATACCCTCGACTCCTATTTATAGTAAATATGTCTATCAAAAGAACAATGTTGAGGAAGATCCTTCTAGAAGTGAAAGATTCTATTAGGTCTTCTTACATTGGACTTATTTCTAGGCCTTATTAATATTGAACTTTATAACATAGAAATATATTATTCTACCTACATGAGGGGTTTGGTCCCTAACATGTCCTCCCCCTTAAAAACAACCTTGTCCTCAAGTCTTGAGATGAGGAAATCGTTGCAGAATAGTAGTTGGTTCCCAATTGGCATTTGTTGGAGTTGTATCTTTCCATTGGAATAACACTTCCTTGATGGTTCACTAACGCAGACGATGCTCATGCTGGTCCAAAACTGCTTGTGGCTGTAGCCAAATGGATCCTTCTTCATCCAACTCTGGAAGGTCAGTTTGAGTTTGGCACTTAGTTCCAATCACCTTCTTTAAGCATGAAACATGAAAAACATGATGGAGCTTAGAATGATTGGGAAAAGCTAACTAATAGGCCACCTGTTCCACACGCTTGAGAATTGTGTAAGGACCATAACATTTGGGCGCCAATATCTGAAAATGGTTAGCCTTGAGGGAAGTTTGCTTGTAAGGTTGCAGTCGAAGAAACACCTGACCCCTTTATGAAAATTGACGTTCAGAGCGACCTTTATTTGCTTGTTGCTTCATGCAATTTTGGGCCATGAACAAATTCTCTTTGAGGGTATGGAGAATAGCCTCTCAAACTGTAAGCGTTTGTTCAATTTCCTGGACCTTTGAGACACCTAGAAAATATGAGAGAAATAAAGGTGGATTTTGTCCATATACCGCTTCAAAAGGAATAAAGCGGGTAGTTGTATGGTAAGAAGTGTTGTACCACCATTCATCTAGTGGTAACCATTGAGCCCATTGATTTTGCCTCTCCGATGCAAAACACCTCAAATTTGTTTCCAAACACTTGTTGACCACTTCAGTTTGACCATCAGTTTGGGGATGTTAATTTGTGCTGAGATGCAATTGGATGCCCTGGAGCTTGAATAGTTCTTGCCAAAAATTGTTGGTGAAAGTTGGGTCGCGATCATAAACAATAGAATGTGGCATGCCATGAAGCTTGAAGACATGGTCCATGAAAAGTTGAGCCACAGTGGAGGTTGTAAATGGGTATTGAGGAGAACATAAATGAGCATACTTGGAAATACGATCAACTATCACCATGATGACTGATTTATTTCCCGATTTAGGTAAGCCTACAATAAAATCCATAGAGATATCCCACCAAATAGCAGGTGGAATCGGAAGTGACATCACATTTAGACACAAATTTATGAACGTCCTATTTCATACCATCCAAGGAAAAAATAATGTTTGACCCGGTCATAGGTTTTGGACAACCCTAAGTGCCCAACTATGGGTGTAACATGAAGCTCAGAAAGTACCATGGATTTAAGTTTTGACTAGGTACTTAAATATAAACGACCTTTCTATCGAAGCTCATCATTGAGCCAAGAGCATCTCGGGGAGACTGGAGAATTGGACTGCAATTGTTGTATCAGATGCAAAATTTTGGAATCTTGTGGCCATTCCTAGAAAACAGCTTGGAGCCAATCTAGTACAATGAAGGAGAGAGAAAAAAGGGACCCTTCATCTTCATATTTTCTGGAAAGTGCATCAACAACCACATTGTCTTTTCCTTTCTTGCAAATAATCTCATAATCATATCCAAAGAGATTAGTCACCAATTTTTGTTGCTCAGGGGAGGAAAGGCGTTGTTCCATAAAATACTTGAGACTTTGATGATTTATCTTAATCTGGAAGCATTTCCCCAAAAGATAAGGGTGCCAAAGATCCACGGCACACAAAATAGCCAACATTTACTTTTCATAGATTGATTTTCCCAAATTTCTCTCTGACAGTTGTTTGCTAGTAAAGGCCAAAGGCCGACCCTCTTGCATAAGGATGACAACAATTCCTTTCCCAAAATCATCACATTCCAAGACCAAGGTCTTTGTGAATTCAAGAAGGGCCAGGACTGGAGTGGTGCACATAGCCATATTCAAGGTTTGGAAAGCCCAAGCAGCTACTGGAGTCCAAGTTAAAGAATTATTTTTAAGGAGATCAGTGAGAGGTGTCGCAATATTTCCATAATTCTTAACAAACTTGCGATAATAACCTGTTAAACCAAGAAATCCACGCAATATTTTGAGAGTATTTGGGTGAGGCCAATCTTGCATAGCTTAAATATTTTTAGGATCCACCCTAACACCAGCCTTGCCAATAATGTGACCCAAGTACTTGACTTCCGAGGCGCCAAAATAACATTTTGATTGTTTGAGGAAAAGTTAGTGTTGCGAGAGTAGATGGAGAATTTGATCCACATGGGAAAGATGAGATTGCCAAGTTTTACTATAGATGAGAATATCATCAAAGAAAACTATGACAAAATGACGAAGAAAAGGATGGAAGACATGATTCATGAGGCTTTGGAAGGTGGAGGGGGAATTACATAGGCCAAAGGGCATGACCAAAAACTCATAGTGACCCTCATGAGTTCGAAAGGAAATCTTGGGTATGTCAGCTTCTTGCATACGTATCTGCTGGTAGCCAGAATGCAGATCATGTTTAGTGAAGTACTGAGCACCACTCAACTCATCCAAGAGATCATCAATGACAGGAATGGGGAACTTGTCCTTGATGGTGAGTTTATTGAGGGAATGAAAGTCAGGACACTTGCGCCAAGCACCTTCTTTCTTAAGTACCATAACCACAAGGGAAGAATAAGGGTTGGTACTCGGGCAGATAACACCCGCTTCGAGCAATTCCTGCACTATTTTCTCAATTTCATTCTTTTGGGAAAAGGGGTGGCGATAAGGGAGAACATTGGGAAGAAGACTACTAGGAAAAAGGGGAATGGAATGATCATGAACACCACGAGAAGGAGGAAGGCCCTAAGGGGTTCAAAAAATATCTTAATGTTTGGAAAGGATAGCTTGGAGGTCAAGATGGACAGAGGGTGTCTCAACATCTTGAATAGAATGGATTTGAGAAATGATACCAGAGTGGCCTTTCTTGCAGAGATTTTCCATATGATGGAACTAATGATCTTAGGAGAACCAACTGTGAGGCCTTGGAATTGATACTTTTTTCCTTCCTCTTGGAATTGCATGGTTAATTCCTTAAAATCCATAAGAATGGGACCCAAAGTGCATAACCATTCAACACCTAGCACAATTTCAGAACCTCCCATGTCAATGGAAAACATATGAGATTTCAGTTGGTAATGCCCAATTTGAAGACAAACATTTTCACACCGCCCACCACATTTCATGGACCCACCATTCACTACTACATATTGTAAAAATTCCGACATTTTATTTGCGACGTTATGGACAAAATTGTCCATATTGTCACAAAATAGAGGAAATTTATAAAAAAAAAAATCATGTTGCCCGATAACGTCGCTCTTTCCACGTTGACGTCTCTCTTGCCACGTTAACGTCGCTCTTGCCATGTTTTATACTGGAACGTCTCTCTTTCCACGTTTGTGAATATGTATGTCGCAATTGCCACATTAATGTCGCTCTTGCCACGTTTTCCACTGGAACGTCTCTCTTGCCACGTTTTCCACATGGAACGTCTCTCTTGCCATGTTTGTGAAAAGGTATGTCACAATTGCGACGTTTTGGAAACTAGGTTTTCCCCTCCAACGGTCACCTTAATATGTTCACCAAGTCAAAATACCAACGGTCACTTAGGACTTTTTTACGTCGGAATTGCGACGTTACAAAATCTATAAATATGTTTCATTTGACGGATGTTGCGACAAGTTTACTATAATAACGACGCTTCTTACTTCTTGAATAAGAAGTAACGAGTAAATTGGAGTGCCAACAGTGCAGTAAAGAGGATGCTCTAGTGATCTTTTAACAGAGGGAATCTTGCATCTTCACATGAGATATCATCAAGACAATATGGTAGAGGAAAAGTATTAGTGCCATTATTCAATTCAAGATCAACATCGCGCACCATGTCTTGAGAAAAGATAGGGTTTGCAATGAAAAACATAAGGTATATGTTGCAGCCATTATCTCTTCCTGAGACTTCTTCTGATGACCATTTTTCTAGAGAAAGGGAAGATACCATGCCCATTGGGCACTCTTCATCATTAGCAATATCTTCCACCCTTAAAATAGACATGGATTAGGGATTAGGGTTTAAGTGTTTAAGGGTCGATGG